>VZUI01057216.1:0-11773 GCA_013401135.1 Cettia cetti | reverse complement strand
AAATTCAGCTGTGCCTCTCCCTGCAGCTGTGCCCAAATTCAGCCATGCCTCTCCCTGCAGCTGTGCCCAAATTCAGCTGCACCTCTCCCTGCAGCTGTGCCCAAATTCAGCTGTGCCTCTCCCTGCAGCTGTGCCCAAATTCAGCCATGCCTCTCCCTGCAGCTGTGCCCAAATTCAGCCATGCCTCTCCCTGCAGCTGTGCCCAAATTCAGCCGTGCCTCTCCCTGCAGACACACAGCCCTGGAGGTCGCAGCCTCTGTGGCAAGGCCATGCAGGACGCACAGCACGGGCAGGGCACGGCTCCAGCCCTGCATGCTCAAGGATCCAGGCTTTAGGAGAGCCAAGTTCCATCCACCAGGGGTGACATCCCGTGACTCTGGTCAGCTTTGATCCTACCCCAACAGCCCCCGCCTTCCCTCCAACAGGAACAGCCCTGTGTTTTTAACTTCTGCCCAAACAGGCATGGGTTAGACACAGATTTTAATTAGGGACACCACTG
Source organism: Cettia cetti (assembly GCA_013401135.1). Classification (NCBI taxonomy): domain Eukaryota; kingdom Metazoa; phylum Chordata; class Aves; order Passeriformes; family Sylviidae; genus Cettia; species Cettia cetti. The sequence continues at coordinate 11,274 of VZUI01057216.1, read as the reverse complement.
AGGACTGATGTGACCCAAGGCAGGCACGAGACCAGACCTCCTCAGACTTAAAGGAGCTGAGAGCTGCACAGGAGAAGTGACTGAAAAGCGCCTGCAGTGAGAAGAGAATGCCAGGATGAAAGGAGAGGAGTTTGAACTCCTCAGTGCACTCAGACTGCAGCGTCCCACAAGCCCAGATCTGCAGGCACCAACTTGAGCTATTTCTCAGCTGGTACCGAACAGAACAATGCCCAAATGCTTCTGAAAGCACTGGTGGAACTCAGACACCACCCCAGCAAGGGCACTGCCTTTCAGTCACTTCAACACAGCCAAAGGAGATGAAATATGCTCAGCAATGGCAGACTTTAGAGCTACGAGGACAAAGAGATTCCCATCTTGGTTAACACGAGGACTTCAAAGAGTGATAAGGATCCAGTCCTCTTTCTGCCACAGAGTTTGCCCAGGAAAAGTCTAGTTCTGCTCCTCTGGCAGGTGCTCAGATATCCAACATCACAACTTAGGGGAAAAAAGGAAAAATCTGTTGCAATATACATGTACTCATGCATGCACGGCAGGCTCTAGAAAGTTGGCCAACACTTTGAAGTGACAGGGGAAAAATAATGCAACAGCAAAGCATGAAAAATTTCTCAAAGAGCGCTCTGCCTTTTTAAGCCAAGGATCACTTGCAGAGAAGCATATATAAACAGGAGTGTGCTCCAGGAGCAGGGCAGCAGCCACAGGGCTCCAGTGCCAGATGAAAGCTGCCACCAGCCAACACGGGCAGGCTGGGGAGGCAGAGCAGGCTTTCCAAAGCTCACCTGCCCGGAGTGGCTGCAGAGTTTGCCCTGGAATGGGAGACACAATCCATGCCAGCAGAGCAGGGGGGTGATTTCTGTGCTCCCCTGACCCCCCAGCACCACCTCCCCTCCCTCAGCCCCTCAGGGGGGTTCCCTTGAGAGCAGGGCACGGCTGTGGGCACTGAGTGTGACACAGGGACCCGGTGGCACCAGTGCCACCCCGGCCTGGCTGCCCTGGGACACTGCTCTGCTCCCAGCAGGCTGCAAGGGAGCTCTCAGCATCACTGCAGCACACTCCCACCCTCTGCAGAGCCCTCTGCCTTCCTTTCATTCTACAGCCCTAAACAAGCCCCTGGTGAGGGGCTGAGCAGAACTCAGGCTCCTCCAGCATCCCTCTGGGGACAGGAATCATCCAAAGCCACTTGCTCCCTGCTGTGAACAGAGGTCATTATTTTGACAAATTAGTTAAATCTCTCTCAGTCAGCAACGAGGACCCTGAATTATTCAACATGCATCTGTCTTTTTCCCTTACAAAAATGGCCTGTGAAGCAATAAGAGAATTTCACTTGAACCACTTCTGAAAGATGTGAGACAGTTTGGGTTCACTCCAATGCCCCTTGAAGTCAATGCGAGCCTTTCATTTAATTTTCATTTAATTAATTTCATTAAATTTGCAGATGATGCCAAACTGGGAGGGGTTAGAAGTTCTCTGGAGAACAAGATTAGAATTCAAAATGATCTTTGTAGTGTAGAAAACTATCTGAAATAAACAGATAAGACTGAAGAAAGGTTGGACAGAAACAATTAAGCGCAGGATGGGGAAGATTGGCCTGGTGACATCAGTGGAGAAAAGGATTTGAACTGGAGAGGATCTGACAAGAAACTCTCCAACTCTAGGGACCACTGAGGACTGGAAGAGGATAATTAACAACTGCAGTAATATTTCAGATCTGCTTAGATAAATGACTTTCAAGAATGTTTTCCATAGCGGGAAATGTTCCTTTCATCTCAGTTGGAAAATTCCAGTGATTTTTACACCTTGGATTGAGATATGGGACACAGCTTCTCCTGTCTGCAGTCTCTGCATGTCCTCTACAAGAAATGCAGGTTTTCTGGGTAAAAAGGGACACAGGTATTTCATCTTTGTTCCTCAGATTCAATATTGATCACAAAAGCAAAAGCCAGGTCCTGTTGTAGTGGGAAATATGTTTTGCACAGTAGCAGAGGCAGAAGAACACAGCCCTGTGAAATCCTCCCCTCCCAGCTCCCCTGAACGTCCAGAGGGGACAGAGCAGGCTGTGCCCAGCACCCTTCCTGATCCCCTCACTGCACTAAAGTTTAGCAACTTCTGTAGCTGGAATGCAGTTAAATAAGTTTGCAGTGCACAAAATAAATATTACATCAAACTTCTTTCCTTATTAGATGTGAGAAAATGCTAAAGATATTACTCTCACCTGTATTTATAGCATTGGTTGTGCAGCGTTCTGACGTGCAAGACAAACCACTGCTTGAAAATTGATCGCGTTTCATTAAATCAAGAAGATCCAAGGGAAAAAAAAAGTATTTAAATGATGGAAGTAAAGGCATCCTGTTTTCCTCAGACAGGTAAACAAAAGCCTGGTTCAGACCAGTGAAATCACTATGGATCAATACTGCTTCATTTCTGTCTCTCTTTCTTCACACGGTCAAGTAAAACAATAACAATGGTGCTGCTGATGAACATTTTATATTGAACTACTCCCATCACCCAACAGCATTTCAGCATTTTGCAAAAAAACCTCCTGAGAAGACTTTGTAAAGCACATCACAGTGAGGGCTCAGTGCTTGTGGTAGAAATGTGTCTCTGTGTGCATTTTTTCATAGAGATACCCGCTCATACAGTACAGATATCATTATCCTCATTGTGGGAATGAAGGAATTATCTGTTTGCAACGCTTTCCCATGGCCACAAGGTGCTGGGGAATGTTATCTGGGGTGAGAAATGAGGTCTCATTACTGTGACATCAGAGAATGATCAGCCAAACAACAAAAATAGCTCCATTTAGCATAAATAGGAAAGCCAGACCAGAAACATTTCCTCTCACATAGTCTAGAAAAAAAATCACTAAACAAACCCGCCCTTGTGGAAAGGGTAGATGTCCAGGGGAGGACTGGAGAGAGGCAGTTTCTATTTCATCTCTGCCATTTGACCTCATGAAAGGTGTTTTTTGTGCTCTGTTTATCCACAAATGTTTTATTCATGGCTGCTGGTGTCACAGGAAGGGCTCTGTGGGCACTGCAGCTCCTGGGCACGAGGCTCAGTGCTGCTGGGAGGTGAATTTCCCCATAAAGATGTGCTCAAAGAGACACAAACCCCTGCCCTGCTCAGCTCTCCCCGTGCACCACAGCCCAGACACAGCTCTGGGGCTCTGGGGGCTTGGCTGTGACAGCCCCAGAGCAAAGAGAGCTCTCAGAATGTGCCCGAGCTCAGAGCAGAGTAGAAAACCATCAGCTTTTCTCCCCATAACCCATAACAAAGCCCAGCTGTGCCCCAGCTCCTGGAGCAGCCAGGACAGGGCAGCCAGGGGAGAGCAGAGGGTGCTGCTGCCAACCTGAGCCCACAGCTCCTACAAGCTTCCCTTTTCTCTCAGAGAAATGACAAGAGGAACACACTCAATAAAACATTTCAGGAGCTGGTTTCAGCGAGGATGGGGAATGGAAGGTGGAGGATAATTTGAAAGCATTTTGTAAGATTTTAGCTGCTTGTTCCCTGTTGACTCTGATGGGAGTCGTGCTGCTTTGATCTTCCAAACGCTTTCACACTCCTTCCATCCTGACAGGCACTCAGAGCACAGATCTATTTACTGGGAAATTGAGGTGAGCCCTGAAGCTTGATACCTGAACTATCTTCAAACACCAAGAGGAAAGAATAGCCAGGCTACAAAGGAGGCTCCATCTGAGCACAAAGTCCCCCATTGTACCGACACGTCCTGCACGTCCTGTGTTCAGGAGCTGACGTTGTGAATAACAAGCTCTCGTGGCTGATCAATCCCTCTCAGGTGAACCAGGGCTGGCTGCCTCACAAGATGCTCTGGACTCACTAAGATTATTCAGATTGGTTTTTTCAGAAGCAGAGGTGATCCCCACCATGCAAAATCACGTTATGAGAAGAGAAAAGCTGATTACAGGAGGTGCAGAGTTCCATCCTGGACTCCTCTCTGCTGTGTCTCACCCAGCCTCTGTGTATGGGTGTGCATAATCCAGAGATACTGCAGGTAAGAACAGGTCCTTAATCCTTTTCTTGCAATTTGTTTGAAAAGCAGGACTCCAAATAGCAGAGAAGGGAAATGAAGATGTGATATTTGCAAGAGAACCATGACTGCTGCAAATCTCAGAGTGGAGTTATTCAGACCTTCAGGGCTGCTGGGAGTGAAGCAGCAATTCCAATTTCTTGGTTTCCAGACTAAAAAAGAGTTGTTCTGTCACTCTCAGATATTGAGAGGAGGTTTCAGCACAATTTCACCTGGACCCTTGAGCCTTCTTCCCTCAGACACGTGCAGACAGGGGAGATTTCCACTCCCTGCAGTCAGAGATGGATGGCTGAGTCCTGAAAGGCTTTCCCAAGCTGAAACAAATCTCTGCACATCAGCAGAAACTCAGATGGAGACACTCCCGTGGAATCTGAGGCCGTCCCACCTCCTGCTATGGACAAAAACATCCACAGAATGGCCTGGACAACTCATTTCACCAGGAGGGCTTTCTTCCAAATCCCCACTGCTGGCTGGCATGGAATGTCACTGCTGAGGCTCCTTGGATTACAGCAGCTCCTTATTCCTGTAACTCCTTGTAGAACTTCTGACTAAATTTATGAGAAAAGGCAATTTTCTTAATACAGCAACCGTGTCCTGAAGGAGCAAGCTCCCTTGCAATACATTATTCCTCACACAACTTTAAACTTCACCTACCTTAAACAAATCTGGCTGTTTCAGCTAAAAGTTGTGCAGCCTTAGGCATTCTTTATCAGATGAGCAGATGATCTTTTTAACACCTCGAGTTTCTGAGTTTCACATCATTCACTAAATCAATCTCCCTTTCATGATTTGTATTTATACCAATGCCCAATTCTATTACAACTCTCTCTTATGCTTTCTCAATTTCCTCTATTATTCTTTTTTAGGTCTATAATATAATTTCACTGGCTTACTCAGAGGCTGTCACTTCGTATTTACGAACTGAAACCTGAATGTGCATTATTGCTTTACTTTTATGAAAATCCATGATAACTAATGCAGTGATTCAATTTCTACCAAGAGGCTTTATGTTTGGTTTCCTATCTGGCCTCTAACCTTCATTCCTCCAAACAAACTTTTACATCTCTATTTACATATTGGGATCATTAAATTTCTTTTCATCTCCCTGTCTCAATGGCTTCAGAAGCTGTAATGGATTTAGGGAGGAGTTTAATTAGGAACTGCTCTATTCTGTATTTCAGGCTACATTTCATGTGAAAGGGTAGCATATGCCTTGATGTAAGCCCCCAGAGCCCCAGGCTGGGTGAGTTTCAGTGAAGCAGAGAGAGGCAGATCCTGCTGCTGGGTCCATTCCATGGGAAGCTGGCATTCATTTCAGATCTGTGTAAGAAAATCACCCTCAGCAGCTGGCCTCTTTTTTGCCATGGTACCCGTGCAGACACCAACATCAGGCTGTTTTCAGCAAAGTTCTTCCTTATTTTCTTTCTTCAGGGAGCACCGAGTGTCTCAGAGCTCCATCTCGGAGACCTGTGGTCAGTCTGCTCCCTGCCCTGGGCCACCTGCACTCCTGTCCTGCTGGGATGGCACAGGAACCACACCAGGCTGCTCCAGGGAACTGCTCTGGGCTCTGCAGGGGCAGCGCCTGGCTCAGGGGCCAGGCTGGGCTCAGGAAAACACCAAACCCCACAAAAGCCTGTCTGAGTGATGGCCTCATTGTGGTTCTGTGATCAGAACTCACTAAAACCCAGGGCAGCCCTGCAGTGCCCATGGATCTGCCAGCACAGGCTGGGGCTGGCTCCAGAGCACTCTGGGCTCCACCAGCACTGTACCAGCTCCTTCCCCCCCTGCTTCCTGTGCTCTTCAGGGAAGTTCTCCCTTAGATAATGAGAATCTGGGACCGTCCCATTCGTTCTTTTCCCCAGTCATTTCTTTCCTGCTGTTTTCTTGTGTTGAGCACACTTTGTGATGCTCAATCGGCTGCACTGGTCTGTATCCACTTAACAGCAACAAACCCAGCGAGCAGCCCGTGCAGGAACTGCTGTCAGTAATTAGCCTTGCTGGAGATCAGCTGATAACTGTCAGCTGTGGCACTGCAGAGTGCAGGATGAGGTTAATCACACTGCACACAGCCTCAGAGAAAGGAGTATCAATGAACACTGTCCACCTGAATCTGCCCCGGGAAGAGACAGCTCCAGATGAGATCAGACACACACATTGTTTAACCTGGGAACAAAGGGCACCGTTTGGGAACTTCTTGTCAAGGTGTCTGGAGGAATTAACAGAGTGCACAGGCTGCAGTGCCAGAGGAGCCCTGCAGAATCCCTCCCTGGCACTCTGAGCCCCGGGGAAACTCTGCCTTTCCAGATCTGCTCCAAGCCTGAATCTCAGCTCAGCATCATCAAAATGTGTGAAGAACTCTCAAGGAAACACGGGCTGCCTCATGGCTGTGGCTCTGAACACGTGGAATTGGCTCTGGCTGATGTTTGCTTTCAGCGTGGAGCTGCTGCCAGACAAACCCAACCCGTGACAGAGCCCTGCTCAGACACAAACAATTTCCCAGGGAGGAACAGACTTCCTCTTCTCTTCATCTCATAAAGTGCAGAGCAATCCCATTAACTACACTGGGTGAAATTTGGATTTCCAGTGGCAGAAATGAGATGCAATCATTAACAGAAGTTGTGTGTGTGGGTGCGTGTGAGACCGACTTTTCCCTTTAGTGACAGCCAAGTGCAATTAATATAATGCTCACAGACAATGCATAAAATATACTTTAGTACCATCCACTGTGCCTTTAGAAGCCTCCTCATCAGGGCAAATGATACTTCCCTTCATTACTGAAGTTCCACTTCTCCCTCTCTGGCCTTCAGTGGAATGAAATGGAGCATGTAATGGAACGTCACATTCATAGATTTCATTCTGCTCTCAGCTCCAGGTCTGCACAAAATCTCAAACACTACAGCAGCTTTTCACATGCTCACAAACGCTCAAAGAACTTGCTGAGGGCACTCAAATCCCCAAGTCTAAAGAAGATGCCCTAAATTTAGTCAAACAAAACCCCTTTACAGCTGCAAAATAATTACCTGCTTGCAAATAATCACATTATTTTTAATAGTTATTATACGGAACAGATTATTTAAGTTGGGAGAAAATATCAGCTTTGTATAATACCCACCTGCTCTAAATACACAGTTACACTTTTAGTTAAAATTGAAGAGCCATTAAAGCCACTTTTTGTAGGTGCTTAGGTTTCTAATTTGCAATTAAATTAATTGGATTTGAATGCCTAAATTGATTCAGAAATCAGGCTTATCATCTAATAACCAGTTAAACAGGAAAGTTGTTCAACATTTCTGTGGGCAGCCAATGGGGGAAACCAATGGCACTGGTGTGTCCTGCAGGTAAATACAGCAGCCAGGCCACAGAAAGGGCAGGGGAGCAGAGCACAGAAATGTCACAGATAATCATCTCTGCACTCAGGTAACTCCTGAATGCTGGCATCTCCAGCACTTTTCAGATGTGTTTGACTGCTTTACCTTCTTTTCTCTTGAAATCCTAAAGTTCTGCATAGTTTTTTGTATATAACTACAAAGAGAGAAAAGTATACGGGCACCAAAAGTCACCATCCTAAAAGGAAAGCAAAATGGTCCAGAGGGTGAAAAAAAGAGAAGAACTCTTCAGCCAACCGACCTGCACAGACTCTGTTATATAAGAAATCTGAAAATATTTCTAAATCCTTCCTTACTCAGCCACTGATGTTTTATCACAGAATTTAGTATGGGCTGTGATTAGGTGAAATTTAACAGGAGTGATTTCTGGAGAGTCTGTGCCCTGTCCTAGTTAGGGTTGTGTGTGTTATTAACAACCCTGATGATGCTCTCAAAGCATTCTTCATGGATTTAGCATTAATGCTCTTTATCTGCCAAGGTAATTCAGCAGCACTTACACCTTCTGTGTGTGTTTCTGCTGAGACAGATCGAATAACCCACGTGCCAGGGCCCACAGTGGCACAGCCCTGTCACAGCTCAGAGCTCCTGCCAGAGCCCACACTAGCTCATTTCAGTGCAGCACCTCAGAAACTGTCCCAGGGATGTCCAATTGTTATCCAATCCTATTAAGGGAGAAATGAAAATCAAGAGTCACACGCTGTGTGCAGGCTGAGCCCTTATTAGAATCTGCAACGCCTAAAATCCCATGCCAGGTTTAACCATTAGAACAGGATGCCTTCTCTCATTAGAAGGCAGCCAGAGCAGGACAGCATTAAAAATTCAGGTTCATTGTGGCCTTTCGACCCCAGCCTCCCCTCCTCCTGCACAGATGCCTGCCCAGAATCACCCCTTGTTCTTCCAGTTGCTCCTGAGAGCTCCAGGAACCCTGCACGTATTCCACAGCTCATGTTAGGACACTCCAGCTCTGACCAGCAGTTTCTCTGTTCACCCCAGAACATGAGCCTCCCCCTCAGCAGATACTGACACACTCCTTGGATGTGAGCACATTTAAATCAGCTGAAAGCATCATGTCACCTGTACTTTTGTTTTAGCAAGACCAAGCCCTTCCACACCTCACGCAACATCCGGGCAGTCCTGCCAATGCTCAGCAAAAGCAGCAAAGTCATCCCGTGGCTGAGGGCAGTCCTGGGCTGGCAGGCACTGCCACGGCACTGAGCAGCTTGCAGAGAGAGCTGCGTGCTCTCTGTGGATGGATAGCACCGGGGCGTGCCCGGCTCCGGAGGATGGCACCGGGGCTATGAATACCTGACCTCGGCAGAGAGAGTGGCACACGGTCACTGGCCCTGCTGAACGCCCCGGGAGCTTTCTGAGGGGAGGAATGGCAATTTGTAACCATTAACGCAAGCTCCTGTTTGGGAGCCAGGTGTGAGTGGAGGATCTGAGCCCAATTTAGCCCTGGGTCCTGGCAGGGTGACATCACACGCTGCCGGGGCTGCTCTGCTGCCTTAGCCCCTGGCAAGGAGCAGGGAACTCATTTCCCTCTGCATTGGCCGCTCCTCCTCCCTCAGCACATTTTCTCCAGGGATAAACCACAGATCTCTTCTCCCGGAGATGATGGAGCACTTCCCGAAGCCAGGGTTCAGTGTGCAGTGGGGCTGGGAAGCAGCCACAACCCCCCGAGTGTCCTGTGCAAGCCCAGGGGGTTTGACATCCCCAGGGCTGTCTCCCAGCGCACAGCTCTGACACTCAGAGCCAGCTGAGGCACCTGGAACACCTGCACCCTCCTTCCCGAGGGGCTGCACAGGCACAGGGGTGCGAGCAGCCTTTGCCAGGGGTGGGACGGTGCTCAGGATCCTGATGTGACAGCACGGGAATGCCTCTGCCAAGCCTTGGTGCCATTGCAGCAAACACACAGCACAGAGAGGCACCTCTCACCCTCGGCTGCTGATCCCTGCCCCAGAGCCTCTCCCTCCCCAGCCTGGCCCTGGGAGCACCCCAAACCAGCTCGGGGAGCTGAGCAGGCAGGCAGCCCATTCACCAAAAAAAGGAAATGATTCGTTTTCACTCAGCTGCACTCCTGGGCAGCAGAGCCAGGGATGGTGAGGGCTGTGAACAGGGCAGAAGTGCACCTCAGCAGGGCCTCAGCACTCTGGGGACATTCATCAGCCCCTCGGGGTCAGCAAGTGCTTACATTTGCTCACTGGGATCCCCCTTGGCATCACTGTTCGGGTATGCTTTAGATTTTGCCTTGTTCTTTTTATGGATATAGACATATTCCTCCCCACAAAGGAAAAGAAATACCCACAGAGAGAGATTATCATCCCTGGCTCCACAAGAACATGTATTTTTTTCCCATGAAGCACAAAACCCCCAGATTCCTGGGTGTTTTCTGTGGAATTTTGAAGGAGCCTCAATTCAGAAATTATTTGGATTATTTTTGTTTTCCATTACAGAGAAGTTTTTTATCTTACAAACTTATAGCCTTTCAAAAATATAAAGGAAGTACAGGCAAGAGTGACTGTGGCAGTCCCAGAGAGGTTTTCAGCATGGATGATTACAAAAAGGCAAATAACACCACAGAAACCTCGTTCCTTCCCAAGACTCACATCAGAATGATGAATTGGCAGAATATGAAAGAGACAAATCCATTAACTCCAACAGCTTTAGGAGAGTTTCAGACAATTCCTGGGAGATGCAAGTCTGTTGTATTGGTTCTACGTTCAGAATTCATCTTTGCCACGTCTGTTTTTCATAGCAGAGAGAGATTAAAATTGTGCCTTCTCCCTTTATAACCAACACCAGCAGCACATGAACTGAACTCTACAGTTATTATTCCAACTCTTAGTTTTGACAATGCATTTTCCTGAGTTTGTTCTGCATCCTGATTCCTAGAGCAGAGCAGAAAAAGCATTTTCATTTTTGGAGTTGCTCCATCCTAAGGTGAAAAGGTCAGGTAGATTCTGATGTCAGGAATACTGAAACTGAGTCAAAATGACAGGACATGATTTCATCATTTTCTATCAAAATGAAATGTTTAGACATTGCAGGAAATAAAAACATACATTTGCTGTCTTAAATCAAGATTGTTTCCAAGACAGATCAACATTTTTTGGGGGTGGAATAAGGCAATTCAGCTGGTGGGAGAAATCCCATTACATGATGGAAAATCATGGCATGAACTTGCTCTCCACTGAACTCTCAAGGCACAGATTGATCAATTCTGTTCTATAGTATGTATATAAAATTTTGCACCTTCTGCCTAGCCAGTTTAACAGATCACTGCTCTCCAAACAAGGGCTTGCTCCTGCTGGCTCTCCCCACCTTGCCCTGTGCCAGGGCAGGAGGATTCCCTCTCTGTCCCTGTCCCTGCACTAATCCCCTGCAGCAAGCACAGGGTGAGCACTCAGCTCAGCTTTCAGACTCAGTGAGCCACTATGAGCGCTTCAATTCACTCTGAGCTCGGCTTAGACCTGACAGATCACAGGAAACTGGGATTCCTCCCACTCCTGCTGTGAGAGCTTTGTGTCTGTGTCTCCACTGGGAGCTCCCAGCTTTGCCCCTTCCAGCTGGACATGTGTGTGACCACAGGGATGCAGGAGTGTGCAGTGAGAGGAAATCCAGGAGTGTGCAGTGAGAGGAAACCCAGGAGTGTGCAGTGAGAGGAACATCCAGGAGTGTGCAGTGAGAGGAAATCCAGGAGTGTGCAGTGAGAGGAAACCCAGGAGTGTGCAGTGAGAGGAACATCCAGGAGTGTGCAGTGAGAGGAAATCCAGGAGTGTGCAGTGAGAGGAAACCCAGGAGTGTGCAGTGAGAGGAACATCC
>VZUI01057215.1:0-24361 GCA_013401135.1 Cettia cetti | reverse complement strand
AAAAAAAAAAAAAAAAAAAAAAAAAAAAAAAAAAAAGAAAAGGAAAGGAAAAGGGGAGAAAAAAAAGGAAAGGCAAGTGAGCCACAATTTTTCTTCTATGATTGCTTAAACCACTCAATCTGAAGCCAAGGTGCTGAATTTCCAAACACTCTTTTTAGGTAATTTCCCTTCCCCTTCTCACATCCTCAAGAAAAGTCCAATTTTCATAACCAGTGTATTTGGGGACTTTCTTACTCTCTCTCTCTCTCTACATATTTTTTTTTTTACCATGTAAGATATTTTAGATCAGACTTATAAAAAACACTAAAGAATATGACTGGGTTAATCCAAAAGTTATTATTCTTATGGAATAATTTGACTAATGAAAGTTTAATTGTATTTCAGAAAACTGTATGCCATTGTGGTGCATTATTTTTGTACTTCATAGCTTATGCAATTAAAAAATTGCAGCTGATACAGAGTGATATGGGAGGATGCCAGCTGGATTCAGATAGTTTAATCAGATTACTTTGGCTTTGAAATCTCTTCATTGGTCGGTTATAAAATTTCCTACTAATTTTAGGGCATTCCTGCTTACTTTTGAGGGCTCTAACAGCGTTATCTTGAAACCTCAGAAATTATTTGAGAGAGAAGAGATATTTCATGTTCTTGTTCTTACTCTGTTTTCCTCTAGTCATTTTTTTCTGACATTTCAGCTTGTGTAACTTTGGGATGGGTGTTGAGTAGTTTCTGAGAGTGTGCCAGTGCACTTTATTTTAAAGGCTGTTGTCCGCATGTCCAAAATCTTCTGCCTTCACCAATTTGAAAGTCTTAACTCCATTTTCATATGTAGTCCTTTCTACAGTTTAGAAATTTGAAAGTTTCTTGTGTGAATAAAAGACATGTAGCTGCAAAAGCCTGTAAAACATCAGTTACAAATTCAGTTTTCCCCCCACCTTGATACACTGAGCTGGATCATAACAGCTACTGGGTGGGCAACACTTGAGTGGAAGAAAAAAGAGACTTCTAATGCTGGATACCACAAGCAGAAAGAGGAATAAATAACTGAAGCCCAACTGACCTGACATTGCATGGGAAAAATGCCCACCAGAAAGACATCAGATAGCAGAGCACTCTGCCTAGCGAGGCAATTATGATCCAAGCAGGAGATGTCTTCAAGGCAACATGAGATAAACTCTCCTGAAGTTCAGTGTTGGCAGCGTGGTGGCAAGGGAAGAAGGTGAGGGTCTGAGGGCCCCAGAATTGTATCCAGTGATCTGCTTCCCTTCCCAGCACTTCTCCATTGCCTTCAGCCTCTCCTGTTCCCAGGGGACACAAGGGCAGGAGGCTGGCAGGGCGCCCACTGCATTTCACAGGAAGGAACTGGGGCCAAGATAACCACCTAATAAACCCAAAATCAACCCTGTTTTGGACACGGGACAGGCGGATGGACCAAATAAGGACAGCCAGGGTCTGATTTCCAAGGGTTTGAGCTTATCTGAGCCTGCTTGCTCACTTCTTATCGAGTGGGGATGTATCTGGTGCCTGTGCTGGTGCCAGTCCTGGCTGGGTGTTTTTCAGCTTCTCATTATAGAAAAAAGGGAACTTCTTCTGTGTTTAAAGAGCAGGGGTGGAAAGAAAACCCCACTGACAGCATATGCCTTATGACAGCACTAGCACATTCATTGTGAAAGTGATGGGCAGCTAATGATGTCAGCATAGGAAAAAACCCAAAGCATGTTTGTTTTCTTTTTTCTCTCAAAAGCTCTGGCCTGAGAAGGGGCTGCAGAAACAATCACTGCCTGGGAAATCAGGGCAGTATTTAAAAAAAAAAGAGGTGGGGGAGAAAGGAGGATATATAAGTAGTGCCAGCTGGATGTGAAATCAATCTGGCATTTCAAAATAATGAAAATATTTCTTTCCCATTCATTTGGTCTGGCATGTAACATCAGCGCTGTTGCCACATCATTATTCAGAGTTAGCATGCCGGAAAGGAGACACCAGCAGAGACCCAATTGCTGCTCAGCCCCCCCCAGAACAGGACACTATTGTAGGCTAGTGCTGCAGATACAGCACCACAGGGAAGGATGCTCCAAACAGGAATACTCCCCAGATCCAGGGCAGCAGATGGGAAGGGGTCCTCAGGAAAAAAAAAAAAAAACCAAAAAAAAAAAACAAAAAACCCCAAACCTTTGCAAATTGCAGGAGCAGCTGCTGAAAAAAAGGGAGGGACAGCTGCAGCTGACATAGAAGAGGGCTGATGGCAATGGCACAAGTTTTTCTATGTAAAATCTTACATTATTTGAGTCAGTCCTCATTCATTTGGTAGGTATTTTGCGTCTGAGCTTCCTATACACAGAAGATGAGAAAAATCTCCCCAAAATGTCCAGCACAGCCTTGTGTCAGGCTCTGTTGGCTGTTCTGAGCAATTTGCAACAGGAAGATTCAACTTCTTGAGTCTTCTCTAGCTGACCCTTGTTCCAAGCCCCCTTTCTTGGAGTTACGCTGCCACTAGTAAGTGCTGTCAAAACAACAAGGAAAAGCAGCTTTCACTTCCCTGTGCTGTGGACACACACACCTGCTCCCTTTTTCTTCAGCCAAGTCTGGCAGCTGCGGGAATGACGAGCCACTCCAGTGAAGGATGCACCCGGTTGAGCAAGTAAACCTGGAAGTGTCAAGCAGGGAGATACATTCCATACTTTGCTTTAATGTCTGCTTGGGGGCTGCTCTGTGGTTAAGATGAGCCAGAGGTGCTAGAGAGCCAGAAAAGCCAGAAATTTGGGGGAGCACAGGGATGCAGGTTGTTCCGTGCTAGGAAGGTGTCACAGAGCTGTTCAGGAGGAATTGGCACCTCCCCATCTGGGGAGAGCCCATGTGCTCAGCCTCTTGGACCCTCCCTCAACCACTGGTCTGGGGTTGACATTGTCACTGCTTTTTGTAAAACAAGACATGCTGAAAGCCACGTGTCACACATTCCAGTTTTCAACTGGAATGGACTTTGCAAGGGAAGATTTCAGACCTACCTGGACAAGCAACAGAGGGACACTGGGGAAGAAGAAGAACCAAAAAACAAATTGGGAAAAGCAAAGGAGTTTCCATGGGTTGATTTAAAAAAGGAGTTGCTGTAAACGAAGCTGAGTTAGACCCTGCAAGCACAGCAAGAAGCTAAGTTCTTTCTGTGGTCCAACCAGAAAGCAGACAAGAGGTAAGCAATGAGGCAGTGAGGAAAGAGGCAGGAGATGTTCAGACAGCACATCAAATTAAGAACCCACTATAATTCAGTTTTCTATAAGCAGATGTTAAATACTTGGGTAAAACCAGGGAAGCTCTTAGGAATTAGGACCTGAAAATTCAAGAGGTGACACCACAATAAAAACAAAGCCAGTCAGTGCACTGTACCACAGAGATAAGATCAGTTCCCTGCCAGAACCCCTTACTCCTCATTAACTAGTTTGCATGAAATCTTTAATCGAACATTAATTATTTTTTCTTTAAACCTGCTCGGTCAGAGGTGCTAACCCCGATTTAGAAAGTGGGAAATTATTCCTAGCTAGTTGGCCACTGTGGCCTGGATGTTAGGAAAGGCCCAGAACAAAATTTGAAGGGCAAATACAAATTAAGAGGATGTTCATGGTGAAAAAACCCTCCACCCATGAAATTCAGACAAGGTTTAGCAGGGGTAGCTCAAGACAAGTTAGTCTGAATGATAAAAAATAGATGGGTAGATAATTGATAGATAATTTATTTTCTACACAGATTAAATAGATCCAATACAGCTGAATTTCAAGAGGTTATTTTGATGTGTACATGCCTGGAAAATTATCAGGGAAGCTAAAGAAGATGGGCATTAGTGTAAGAATGATGAGAATGATAAGGTATGGTACACAATGAGAAACAGCTTTTGTGTTTTAAGGGAGCATCAAGCTAGAGGGAAACTTTCAGTGGCATTCCTTGCACATTGGTCCTGCATTTGCTGCTCTGAAATACTTACAGGACTGCTTTTGGCACAGACAAGGGGGAGCACTCTGGTAAACCCTTCTTTATTGCACTGTCATGACAGAGGAGGATCAGGCAGTTTTGGTGAAGAACAGTCTGGGTGTGCAGAGCAGGTTAGTATATGCAGGATGAGTTCTGTTAGTAACACAGGACTGCAAAGGGATGCACAAAGGAAATTTTGTGCTATGCTCTGGGAAATTTGTCCATTGAAAGGCAGCCGGCCTGGAGAGACCTGAGCACTGGACTTGACTATGGAGAACAAATGCAAGGTGACTGTGAAAATGCAAAGCAGACCCAACAGGTACAGAAGCTAGGGTGGGGGAAGGACATAATGGGTCCTAACAAAGGTGCTGGCAAGCCTTGATTTACACAACTCACTTGCAGGAGAGAGATATTTTACTGAAATCAAGGGCAGATAAGGATATAAAACTGGGCTAATGGGAGAAAAATTACCTAATTGATGAAAGGCAATTTTATCTTGTTTTCCTTAGCAAAACTGGGCCTGGGAACAGTTATGGTTGCTGCCCATTGAAGTAGTGCAAGTAACAACCTCAAAGGAAGGTTACAAATTATTTAAGCTGGGTAGATGGTTGACACAAAACCAAACGTGTCTGAAATGTCTGCTGTTGGCTAAGGCTGGAAATGAGAGGATGTCAAGGCTGGAAATGAGAGGATGTCTCCATCTTGAGAGCAGCGAGGCTCTGGGACAGCCTCAGCCTTCAGAAAGAAGCGTATGCCTAGCTGTCATGAGGACGGATTTTCAGGCAAGTGAGAAAGAACTGTAAGCAAGAGGGCAAGACTTCAAGTTATACGTTTAATTCCCACCCTATCTTCTTCTGTTTGAGTAGCCAGCAATCCCTTGATGAGCCTCACAGCAGACTCTGTTTGCTCTGCGCTATATCAATGTTTATCTCATGCGCAGCAGAAAATGCAAACCTGGGAAATGGGAATTTCAGTTGGAGAGAGAATGCTGCAGTGCCCTCACTCACAAGCTTTGAAGGGCAGAACCGCCTCTGGGTTTCAGCAGGCTATTCTTCAGTCATCTTCCATTCATCTTTTGGAATGAGAGCTAAGTAACTCCTGGCCCGTTCCATAATGGAGAGACTAGCCCCTCTACGAGGTAAAGACATTTCCTTTCTTTGCTTGAAACATCATGAACTTTCAAACTTGGCAAGGCTCTTTTGTGTTCGATCTAATAATAAACCCAAACCATCCATTGCGCTAAAGTAATGAGTCTGAACTTGCCTGAACTTGCCTCAGGGAGCTGAGATCCAAAGCTCTGTCATTCCCTCAAAAGCCTTTCTCCTTTTTGCAAGGACAGGATGTTGTTGTGACAAGGCATCCTTGCTGTTTGCTCAGCCTCTCTCCCTCGTGATGAAATCCCTCTATAGCGACTCTGGAGGTCCTACTTCAGCTCTGGTTTTTGGGCATACAAATTGCTGCCCAACTAATCTCCGTTCTTTTCTATGAATGATTTATGGAGGCTTGAAGGACATTGAGACTCAGCACATTCTCTGTTTTCCAAATGTTGGTGCAATGAGAGGGGCACTTTTCCTGCCAGTGGGAACCTGAAAGACCTGATGGGCTTTTCTGGCAGAACTCAATGTCAGTGAAAGAGGGGCCAAGGCGCCTGCGGAGCAAGCGGAAGTACAAATGTGGGCTAGCTTTGACTTCCACTGGGAACAACAGAAAAAATATTTTGACTTGATTTTACAGTTCAGTTTCTTATTAGCACTAAGTGAATGCTCAGCCAGTGATCAGAAATACCCTTGCTTAATTTGCATCGGTTCCTGCCCAGTTATTAGGCACAATTGACATGAGAAGAACAAACAAACAGCCTCCACATTGAAGAGCAAGTGAAATACTTCTGCTTTTCTCATCAACTTTTTTGTTGTGGTACCAGTTCCTTTTTAAAAAAATGGTTCTTGTGTCATCATGAAGAGTTTGCTCTGGGAAGGGAGGAGGGGAGTCTGCAGTGTTTGTTCTGGGTATCTAAATTTAAATGACTAACTTAAGTACATAATCTACCTAGGCTGCCTCTAAAAACCAGAGGAGAGGGAAGGGCTTCTCTACTAAGCAGTTCAAAGGCTCTTGCTTCAGTGAGCAATATTTTATTACCATGCCATACAGTGCTATAGGTGTTTAGGGTTTTATTTTACCTTCCTGCATGCTTCTGTTCTCCAGTAGGATGTGAAAAGCAAAACTAAGAAGTTCTTTTTATATCTGGATTTGTTACCATATCTTCCTAGGTTTCATTATGCAAATCACAAAATTACTAGAGCACAAGGGAATGAATTAGGCT
The DNA here is from genome assembly GCA_013401135.1 of Cettia cetti. Lineage (NCBI taxonomy): Eukaryota > Metazoa > Chordata > Aves > Passeriformes > Sylviidae > Cettia > Cettia cetti. The sequence continues at coordinate 18,084 of VZUI01057215.1, read as the reverse complement.
ACTTCCTTCCCCCTTGTATAAAAGAAACATCCCACTCTGATGTGGAGTTTGAATCTCAGCAATTTTTAACCTATGTGGGAATGGAGATTGCTGGTGGGATCCCTTATACTTGATTCTGGAAAGTGAATTTGGACTCACACAGACCTGATCCAAATCTCATAGAAATTAGGAAGCCCACGGTTTACCAACTGTTACACTAAATTATTCCCAAATCCATTTAGTCCATCATCCTATTTAGTGCAGAATAGATCACCAGCAGATGCTTTTGGTGAATGCTGGAATGGGTTTGGAACTGGCAGGCTGGGACATTTGGTCACATCCTAATCCTCCAACAGCCAGATGGATCAGCTCTGACACGTGGATGTTAGTTTCCTTTCTGCATGTTTTCTTAGCATTAACCATTAAAAACAAAAATTTTCTTACTACCCATATAGGAGGGGGAAGCTGCAGCTACAATATCTTGCTTTTAGAAATGCAGCATTCTTATACAAAAAATCAAAGTTAAAAGGTTTAGATGAAATGACTGAGAGTACTCAGAGAGCAGTTACCAGGTGAACACTCTCAAATGGGAAAGATTTATTGAGCTCTATCCCATGGGATATCCCTAGGCCTGGGTTCAGGCCTATTCAGTATTTTCATTAATAGTTTGGATGAAGGAGGAGAGAGCCCTTTTGTTAGAGTTTCAGCTAAGAGCGAGAGACACCAGGGAGGAGGGGATTAGTGCTCGGGAGATCTCAGTAATTAGAGGAATGGCCTGGAAAGAAACAGGATGCAATTTAGTGAAGACAAGCACAAATCTGCACCTCTGTTGAAATAATCATCTCCACGGGCACACGGTGGGAGAGAGTAGCCAGATAAAGCCCTGCTGCAAAGGAGGTTCTGATGGAGCAATGACTCAGCTGTGGAAGGAAGGAAGGAACATTGGGCTGGGTTGGACAGATGGGGATGTTGCACGTTAGACACGGGGGATAAGCTCTTCAGCTGGATCACTGGGACTGGTTTCTGGCATTACACCTTGGGAAAGGCGTGACTGCAAGTCCCAAGGAGAGCAAGTCTCCAGAGAGAAGAGTGAAAGGCTTTGTATTTAGCCTAGGGTAAGCAAAGCTGAAAGGAGACACAATAACAGTCTTCAAGAGCAGTCAGTCTGCCAAAAAGAGGAAGGTGGTGAGATGTTCTGTGTCCAGAAATTATCCTCTGTGGTTTAACCACGGTTTTCTGTGGTTAGGAAAAAAAGAGAGAGGGAGAGAGAAATTGAGATGGTAGATAAGTTGACTTTACTGCTTTACTTATGAAGTGCCTTGGGGCATAAAGCACATGATCAAACACAGTTGAGTTACTGTAGCTTAATGAGTTATTGCCTGCTGGCTGAACCATACTAATTAACCATGTGTGTGCTCAGCATGCCTCAATTGCCAGATGAAATGGCCTCACTTAAATACTTGGGTTTTATTTTGCAGGAGGTAGCCCAACTGCTTCTGGAGGGTCAATGATTACAGCTCAGCTGATGGAGGGGTGAATTCCAAGGGATGGAAACTTGTTCTTTAGTGCTCAACAAAAACACTGGCACTGTTATATCAGGGAATAATAAAATGGGGCTCATAAGGGAGGAGGGAGCAGACAACAGACCTAAATGCATAAATATGTTCACAGGCTTATGTCAATGGAAAGGAGCTAAATACAACTTACTGGAAATACAGTAATAAAACTGAATTTTATAAAATATCTCAGTGAGTTTTTGTTTGGAAAAGCTTGTGACATGGCGACTTAAAAAATAGAGCATTAAGAACTCTATAGAGCACTGCACACATTTCTCTTACAACTGCACACACACTTGCTTTAAGAGCATCTCCTTTTTTTAGTGTTTTACAGTAAATTATTCTTTTTGGCTCACATCCACACAGTCCTCTCCAATTGTTGCTCTTTGCCATCAGGAATGCCTGTTGTAGTTTCTGCATTCAATGAGCTGCCTTCTTCCTCTTACTCTGATAAGTAGTTGCTGTTGGAGTGGAGCCTTCCTGGTTCTGCTAAGTGCAGGATGTGCTCCAGGTTCCTGCTTTCCCTGCCTTCCTTGCCACCTTCCTCCCTCCCTTCCTCTTTTTTCTCCTTTCTGGCTGCTTTTCCACTGTTATCACAGTTTGAATTACGTGGCTGAGGATCAACATTTGGATATTGCAATGGTTGGGAAGTTTTTGTTCACAGCAGTACTTCTGTCTGTGTTGTCCCATTGAAGCAACTTCTCCTTTTGCTTCCAGCTAGCCATCCAGGCAGGCAGCAGACTTGGCAAGTTTGCTTCACAGACAAGACACTCTTGACAAGTGCTGCCTGAAATGGAAGCAGAGACTTCTACTTTGTTATTTTGTTGCTATTTTATGTCACCGCACAAATTCACCTGGAAGGGGACCTGAGGAAGTTATCTGGTTCCTTTCTGTGCTCCGGGCATGATCAAATACATCCCTACCCTTTTTGGCTGATGTTTGCTTAACCAGTTTTTGAAGTCCTGCATTGCTGCAAACTCCCAGTTCCCTGGACAACCTTTCTCTGTACTTTCCTGCATTTGACCACTCCATCTGATCTGACATACATGGCTGAGGACAAGTTAAGACTCAATTAAGCCTGAACCAGCCAAACTACATTAATTTGCTGCTGTGATCCTTTCAGTTTTCTGTGGGAAAGAGAAATGCTAGAAATCTTCATAGAGATAATTTGATAACATAACTGTTCTATAATATAATTTAATCTAAAGATGATTGCTTTCACTTCAGGATACAGGTTTTTGCATTGAGAGAAAAAACTACAACCAAGAGCTATTACAATAGTAATGCATACACTGCACTTCTTTAATGCCTGCAACAAGGAAACAACTTTTCATAGCTGTGTTTTATATGTGTATAAGGAGAGATATTATGTAGCTAATTGGTGTAAGGCTTTCTTCCTTTCCCAGATGAGGACGTGCAATCTGGTTGGAGCTGAAACTGAGTCTGGGGAGCCTGTCTACTGCAGCACAAAAATAATTAGCATCTGCATGAAGTTCTTACCCAGATGTGGAAAGCCTGTGACTGATTTGAGATGGGGTTCATCTTATCTCTAGTTTTACTGAAAAGAAATTTTATCTTAAAACATTACTTTTGCGGGGTCCCTTCAGTACTGCTAATCCCCCTTGGTATTGCCAAGGAAATAGCAGACCATAACTATTCATGGAGATCTGAACTGAAATCGTCATGCAAGAAGAACGTGAGAACTGCTGAGCAGACTGTATTTCCTGTTATCTGAGAATAACTGTGCATCCACAAGTATCTGAAAATTGTGATGCTTCTATGATCCTGTCACGTCCTTCAGCAGATACATTTTGCACAGGCCCTTGTACAAAGAGAGAGAATAAAGAACAAGTGAAACATTTTCTCCCCTGCATGTAGGAGAAAATGTATGTTGTTTAAAATGAGGAGTGATGCTGGAAAAACAATGCTTGAACTAGGAGGTCATCTTAAAACAGATGAAAGAAAGTCTATTTCTTACACAATGAGACATGGACTTCTGGGATTTATTAATGCAGAGGACAGTGGGTACTGGTACTACCAGCCAGTTCAAGAAGCTGTTGGACAAATTCATGGACAGCAGGTCCATTAAGGGAAAAAGCAGGGTGATACTCACTCAGCTCTCTATGCAGCATGTCCTGCCACCATCAACAGAGGCAGGATGTGGGCTAAGGTGGGCCATTGATCTTGCTCCAGCAGCATGAGTTTGAGACTCATATGCCTCTCATCCCTGTCCTGTCTGCCCTGCCTGTGACTCCAGAGCCAAAGCCACTATCACAAGGGTAAAAAGGCTCTTTGGGCTTGCATTGTTCCACAAAACTGGAACTAGCTTATGGGGAAATGAATAATTGGAGTCCTTGGCATAAGGGAAACTAGATCTGTATCCAGGTTAGATACTAACCACCCTTGTCCAACAACAGTTCTAGAGGAAGGCTGATGATAGCAAAACAACCTAGGAACACCTAGTTATTCCTCAAAACCTGCTGAGGTTTGCATCTGTATTCCTCATATCCTCTGCTCCAGGAAAGGAGAGGAGGGCGAGACTATTGGACACACATATGCTTATTTTTGCTTTCACTACATTTGGTGAGGGTTGGAGATGTGATGAATTTTCCATAGCATCAAATAACTCTCAGCAGTGTCACAAATAGCAATCCTTCAGCTCTCTGAGGGATTTTGGACAAGAGTGAAAGACCCTTGAAATTGGTATCAATAATTCTGCTGCTCAAGCTGAAGGCAAAACTCCAGCAGCTGTCTGGGGTGTATGTGGTTTTTTATACCCCGCCTAGCCTCAAGGATGCAAGGCCATCATAATTAGCTGCTAATTGAGAAGCACGCATCTGAAAAGCACAATTTCAGAGAACAAAGAGCCGGAGAGACCCATTTCCAGGGCTAATTGGAATTAATTCATTACTATAAGTAGAAGGTCTCCCACAGTCCAGGGACTCTCTCTTGCCCTCTCCTGAAACACTAGTCTAAACATACGCATACCAATCATAGAAGGCTCAGCACGACTTGTGCAGCTCTTGTGCAACACAGAAATAGAACTGCTTGTTAAAATGGGGTTTAATTTTTTTTTTTTTTTTTTTTTTTGTAGCCCTGGGCTATGTCTCCCCTCTGCTTTGCTACCTGCCCTTCCTTCCTTTTTGAATCTGTGTATCAACGAACAAAGTGACAATGTCAGCACTTTTTCTGCTACTGCATGAACAGGGCTTTTAGAGAAAGAAAGGTTGGCAAAACTAGGCCTCACTGTCTGGCACTCTCCTGAAGATGCCTCCAACTGGACTATCTCCATGCACCTCCCTGAGCTGCTGGAGTCCATTTGTTTTTCCCCCAACAAGTCCACAGCAGCCGTTTTTGCACTTGATCTTGGGCTCCACCGATAGCCCTTCAGGTGGTGTGGACATGGGCTGCAGTTTTCAGTCTTCATGTGGTCTCTTAAAAGCCTCCAAGAGCTGATTTTTTGTTTTGAGGTGCTGAAGTCTGTTTTAAGTAAACACCTGCACAGTAAATATCTCAGTAGCAGGTCAACCTACAATAGTTCTATCTCACTTGAGATCATCTTATCTCTCTTATATGCATTGAGTGCCAGCATCTCCTTGCTGAGGACTGAGTCACTGCAAGGGCACTCCAGTGAGAAAATGAACAAGACCTTTCCCTTATGATAGCCAGTTTTGGTTGTCCAATTTAAGGTCCTTCTAAAATAAGTTTGATTTTTTTTTAAGGTGTTGAACACCCGTCTTTGGAAGACACAAATAACTTCAAAATCCTTCAAATTGTGGGCCCAAAAAAGAGCAAGACAGTATTTGATTTGGAAAAATGCAAGGAAGGAATTCTCATTGTCATTAGTGATTCTTGTTATGGAGGAGGCAGCCTGCTGCATTTTGCTGTGCTGGCCTCCTGTGTAAGGATGTCCAACAAACCTTAGAAGCCTCACAGTTTAATCATTTGTGTTGGAAGCCGATGCTCCTAAAGCAGACAAATAGCTTAATTTGCAGGAAAGAGGAGTCTGCTTAGTAGGTGTGAGGTGCCTCATTTATGATCCAAATATAGATGCATTTCTATATCTTTACTCAGTCACAACTGAAAATCTGTTGTGTGATACCTCAGCAAGCCTGTGCTGGGGCAAATGTGAACAGCACACTGCTGAGATTGGGAGACCCTGAGTTCTTTGAATACCTTTAAATTTCCTATTGAAGGAAACTGATCCTCTAAAAAAATTTTTTGAAAGGATTTTCTTCCCACCAGTGCTCATCTGAACCAACAGTGCAAGAACAACCTTTCAATTCTTTTTATTTTTGTGTAGTTTAGCGATGTTCTTCTTTTTGTGTGGTGTATCTTGCACGTTATTACACGTTTCCCACATTCTCATTTTGGTGAGGGGCAGTATCTGTTGCTGTCATAAATGAGGCCAAAAGCCTTACCTTGGCTTTGTATCCCACTGCTGAGAGGAGATGCAGCTGCCACAGTCTGTGCCTTCATTAAGGCTTCAGCTGGAACCAAACCCAAGCCATAATCCCTATGCTGCCTTTCCCATGTCACCAGGGTCCTGGGGCCCCTTCTGCATAGGCACATCTGCCTGAGAGCTGGCACTTCAAGCTCCCATCTGACCCAGAGGACCAGACCTACTCCCTCAAACTTCCCCATGGCTCAGAGCTCTTCTTTGCCAGGAGCCCACTAGAGGTTTGCAGGTACCAAAGGAGGATTCTGGCACATTATGCTGGGTAAAAGCAACTTGGTAGGAAGAGAGTAGGTTTGTAGAGGGTTGCCTAACACAGCAATGCTCCTAAAAGACAAAGTAACACCCTCCCCCTGCCCTTCACACAGCCTGAACTCCCCACTGCTCCTGCCTTGCCACCCCATGCTGGTAGGGGCAGTCTGCCTCATTCTTCTTTTGCTGCCACAAACCAGATGCTCCTCACCAGTGGAGCCTCCTTGCACTTTCTGGGAGGCTTGGAGGCTTTCATCAGTTTCCTCTGCCAAACATCTGGATTCCTTGTTGGATCTTCAGCAACTTTACACTGCTCCAGTCCTGCAGGCAGACAAGATGCCTTGATGAGTTCCCAAGTAGTTCACTTTTGCTGAAAACCAGAATTTCCTTCCCTTACACATCTGATTCCGACTGCATTGCCTGCAATTCTACTTTCAGCTGCTGCTTGCAACACTAAGAAGCAGTGACAGCGGGACTAGTGGTTTTCCATTAGATCCCAGTGGCTCCTATTTGCTGAATTTGTTTGTGTCTGCAGTGGCTCATATTTCTTAAGTCAGGTCAGCAGAGCTGAGTAAGGTTGTCTAGAAGTCTAATTGTAAAGACTTCAAAGGTATTTTTATTTGACATCTCACTGATCTAGCCTGGAACAGAGCAGTCAGATCACTACTGAGCCAACCGCTTTTTGGGCACTCTTCTCCTCCTGACCTTAGGTCTCTTTCTCTTGAAGGCATGAAACAGGGTATCAGATGAAAACACCTTTCATGGGTCATGAAAATTTCTTTAACACCTTGTCCCCCTGCTCCCCCTAATTTTGAGTTTAAATGAGCTGACTGGGCTTAGAAAAGGAACCAGAGATGCTGAAACACCTTTACAATAGTGCTGGGACTGCTCTGTTCCTAAATGATACCATATGTTGGCCTGCTTCTAGTGGTGTTTACTGTGTAACCACATTGGCTCAGCAGGAATCTGTCTGGAAGAACACTCAGGGTGTAAATGAATATCTGAAAAGAGCCTCTCTGAGTAAACTCTTAAAATGCTGCTAAGGGGCAATACTAAGACCATCTTTGATGACTTTGTTTCCAAACCATCCAACCTGCAGAATTGATTATGACCAGTAAAGGAAGAAGACTGTCCCAAATTGCACCCAGGAGATGCCTTTGCCCATCATTTTTTGGTCTCTGTGCAACAATGATCATCAATCCTGGGGATAGTGCCTGCACAGAATTCAGTGTGAATTGCATGGAAGGGGACTACAACCTGCAACCAGAGAGAAACTGATATTTGGCAAATGGCTCTAAGCCTTGTATCAAAGCCCCACCTGTGATATTTGGAAGTGCTCATAGATTTCAATGCTTGCATGATTTTGCTTTCCTGTCAGACAAAGTCCCTACAGCCAGTCTGGAAACCTCAGGTGGTAATGACAAAACTCCCACTGCCCATTTGGAGTGAGGCATAAATCCCATGAAGTCCTTATAGTCACACACATGGGAAACATGGCTGGTACCCCATTTATGTTTTATCTCATAACTACTACAATTTTAGAATGTCTAAGTTTAAACGGAACTTTTCTTGTACTGTTCCCTAAAAGTTTCTTCTTGAAGTCTGTTATTTACTCTCATTCTGAGGCTCAAAATATCCCAGAATCTGAAAGTTATTTGATTCAATCCCACAGCTGCCATCTCAACAAACATGTAAATAAAACAAAGATCCTGTGAATGGGGGTCTCAAGCAGTTGTGGAGGGGATTAGGGATTAGTGAAAGACGACTCTGCCATTGTTCTCCTAATTGATAAAAGACTGACCACTGCTATTTTGAATAATGTCATTACCACACAAGCCTCAAGCAACTTAACAGATCCTGTGTAATCGAGAGAAGCTGCTTCTGGATGCTGAAAATATTCCTATGATGTTACTCCATTTCAAGTGCTTAAAAATAAGGACCAAAGTGAGTGAAGCAGTGTCTCTCCATCCTCTTTTTAACTCAAAAAAAAAAAAAAAAAAAAAAAAAAAAAAAGCTTTCGAATGAATCCACTTTATATTTCTTCTTAAAATTTCCTTTCATCCAGGCATCTCTTATGTGCCTGAACTCCTTCCCAGCTGTGTCACAGACCCATGGTGTGCTTTGATGCTCCATCACTTCTGCCTGGTCAGTCACTCCTACCCTCCCAAGCTCAAAAGAGCAGGAGAAAATTCAAAAGCAGCCCTGCTCTCCCTCCCACAGCAGCTTTCCCTCCAATGCCTGTTCGTGACCTGAACCTGGCATCCAGGCTGATTCATGTTTGTAGCAACAAAAGCAGCCAAGCAAATCATTAGAGGTCACGGAAATCTCAAGATGGTTTTACGAGGTGTACTTAGAAATGTCCACATATTTCACTCTGAACATCAGCTCCTCTGTTGAGTATCACTGCATATTCAGAAGGAATTTGAAAGAAAACACATGAAAAGGAGCAGCACACTTGTGTAACGTGTGAGTGTGCTCCTAATGCAGGGGTTGTATCTTAGAGGGTGAAAAGGAGGTGCCTGGTGGCTCAAAACTCTCCTCTGTAAATCCAAAGGGGATTTAAACTTGGGATTTAAAAGCAGCTCATCTCTGTGGGATATCTGAACAAATGTTAACACAAACCTTACTAACTAGAATTTTCAGGAGCCCCTAAGCTCCCAACTGCAGAGCACCAAAGCCTCTTGCAGGATTGCATCAGGGTCATGTGAGCAACATACTCTGAGCAGGGCTGGTCCCACATGAGCTCTGACCAAAGGCTGCTGTGGAAGCCTGGAGGATGAACGTGCAGGGTGAGCACCAGTCCATCTCCTGAGGCTGAGGTGGTGGGCTGAGCTCCTGCTTTAGAGCTGCAGCAGCCCCTGTCTGGGTGGTGGCCATTGATCTCAGGTGGGAGACAAGGAAGAAGCATTTACTCAGCTAAGCTGGAGCAATGAAGGGTGAGAGCCAACAAAAGGCTTATGAGTTTTTGCTGCCCTGTGTACAATACCCTGGCAAGTTAGACATTACACTGAGAGAGTTCCCATGAAGATGCCCCATCTCCTTCCCAGCTTCATCATGTGACTATGGCCTCCCAGGGCTGCTTTAGACATCAAACAGGCCTTTAAAACCATTGTGTGCACCCCATACCATGTCACACACAGTGTGAGTTGCCCTCTGGGGGAAAGACTCCAGGGAATTTTTAGGTCCATTCATGTCAGATGAAAAATGGTCATCTTCAGACATAATTTATTTTCCTTTCCTCCTTCCCAAAAAGCAAGTGTCTAAGCAAGCCTGCCAGAGGCAATGGCTGTGGTTTTCCCTGTGTTCTTCTAGCTAGGACCTCCTGTCCTTTCCCTCATGTCATTCAGAAAAAAAAAAAAAAAAAAGTACTGCTTCTGGTTGTTTGGCAGCTGCTCAGAAGCTTACATGAGAAGTAAAGAGAGATGTGCTGGGGAAATCTGATTCCCAGCATGACAAGGACCTGCAAGCAAAAAAAAGAACTGCTGAATATGTACAGCAGAGCTAAACAGTCATCAATGGTCCCCTAAAATGCCAAGGAGAGCATTTGTTATCCTTTAAGTAGACAGCATGGGTAGTTGGGTGAAATTAAGAAAGGGAAGCTACAGACCTAGAAATGAGGGAGCTTTTATTAGAATATACTTCCTAGTAGCAGCCTGGGAGAAGAGCAAAAGCTGTTGTGACTTCAAAAATTTAAAACTGGGTAAGACAAAAACCATGAAAATGAAGCAGAGTTAATAAATAAAGCACCGTCAATAATCCTGCATGGGGATAGGATGAACTGTTGGCCTCATGTCATGTGTGTTTTCCATTCCCCATTTCTGGGATACTAAAAAAAAGTCTGACCCAATCCAGGGATTACACAAAGAATGTGCTCCAACAAAGGGAAATGCATGGCCTTTCTACTCACCCTCCAGTGGCATTTGGGACCAGAAGAGGGGCTGGTCTGAATAGCCAGGATTACATTCCTGGCTGTGTCTAGCAAATGCTATGTGGATAGAGAGGAAAAGAAAAAAAAAAAAAAAAAAAAAAAAAAAAATATATATATATATATATATATATATGTGTGTGTGTGTGTGTCTGCTCTCTCACTGGAATATTTTCTCTGTGTTCTCTTGTGAGGCAGATGTCAAGAGGAGACCGTGATGGCCACTGAAGCCATTCCTGTTTAAAAGTGTGTCTGAGATGTTGCTTCTTCCTTTGTCTGCCTGAGAATTGGCTAAACCCAAACACAACTCAGCAATTAGGATATTAATAGTCCTATTACTCCGAGCCATCCAGTTTGCTTTAAAATTCATGGTGCAGTTAGCTGAGGTTTGTTCATACCAGGAAAAGTACAGAGATGCAGGAAGACTGAGTCAGAACAGAGCTTTGAAATGCATCAAGCAACCATTTAATTAAAGAAGGGAGCTCTAATATTGTGCTCCAAATGATTACTTATTTATATACTCCCCAAATAGTGCTATTTTTAAACGAGATTTTGAAGGGAAGACAATTTATATTTTTATATGCAGACAGTCTTAAAATTAAATGAGCTGCCAGTACAGCACTGCCCTGGAGGAGTAGGAGAAGAAAAATCTCTGTGTCAGTCTGTCTGGTTCTTCTGCTGCTTCTCAGCACCATGACTGCTAGAGATCAAAACAGGCATCTCAAGATACACAGGCTTGTCAGCTCCTCCCAACAGTCCTCCTGGGGCAGGTCATTGCCTGGCATTGTTGAGACAAGGATTTGGAGGTACCTGGAGGCAGGTGCCAGCAATCCCAGGGAGATGGCCAGGTAGGAATGTAGGGAGGACAGGGGACTGTGCCTCCTGGTGAGAAAGAAGGGTTCTAAACTTTTAAATTGTGAACTTCCTGGGGTGACACAGGATTTTCATTTTACAAAACTGAAATTGAACTGGTAAGCCCCGGGTTCGGGCAATGACCTTGCACCAGTGTGGAGTGTGAAGTTCAGCAGGGCATCATTTTTTCACTGGTCTGAACAACCATGCAAGATGCAAGGAAAGAAAATGCTGGCTCCAACAGATGTTTGGAAACTTAAGTTTTTCTTAGCACTGGAACTGGGAAAGGCCTATGTGGGAAGGGATGAATGTTTGCTGAGTTCCTAAATAAATCTGAGCCCAGCTTGAGAGACTGAAAGCCCAGTGGCTTCTTTGAGTTCTCTAACAAAGGGCTGCACCCAAGTGCACTGAAGTCAGAAAGGGATTCTCACTGACATCAAAGGACATTGAATTGGACCCCAAGAAGGACTGTCTCTGCCAGAGACCAGAAGAAATAATAGCATGTGATGTACGTGACCAACTGCCCCTGACCAACCACTTGGATTCCAGGCATTAAACACTGCAAACAGTGAACTCACAACAATTCATGAAAATGTGCCAAAAAATTCAAAGAAAAATATGTACGGAAACTGCAATGTGTTTGTGGGTACTTTCTGAGCAGAAAAATAATATATTTGTGGAATAAATTAGTCCCTGAGAAGTGTTCTCTCAGCTCAGAGTTGTGTGCAGTCAAGCCAGTTAATCGAACTCAAGCTTCTTTTCTCTTGCCAAAGGGAGTGGGCAAATACAGAGATATGGATGAAATGAGTTTGGGTTTGCTTTTAAAATGTGAAGTGCCAATTACACCTAATTTTAATAGTTCTTATCATTTGAAAAGTCATTTTTTGCTGCTATCCAAATGCTTTAGCTTATTGTCTCATGAATGCTGACAATCTTTGGTCTGGTGTTTGTCCATATCAGACACTGAAAAGCTCATCCAGTCCCTTATCTTCTTCTGATTAGATTACTGTAACATCCTGGCTCAAGATTCCTCTGGAAGGGAATGCCACCACGCCTGTGAGAGCATTATTTACAGGAGGAAATCCAGTGCTTTTTATTCCAACCACATCGTGCCTATCATTGGCTAGAAACAAAAATGATTAACTAGAAATGGGAATATCTGCAGCTGGGATCCAGATCAATTAGGGGTTACACCAGGAGCAGGCATGTCTCTGATGTGGTGAGGAATAGCTGTGCAGAGGCAGCATGATAAAGGAAGAAAGCCCAAGCTCAAACCTTTGGCTCACCTTTGGTTCTTGCCAGATGAAAGCATTTAGGCTGCTTAGGGGAACTGGTCTGTGCCTCACTTCTGGGCTGTCTCAGGGAATCAAAAGAACCCGTTTCTCTTCCCTGAGAGGATCTGCTCTTGTTGACAAGGAGTGGAGGTGGGATTGTCCATGTCCTACAACGCAGGATAGTGGTTTCTGATGGTGGCTAAAGAGTCTCTAAGATGCTCTGTAGGTACTTAAAATTACCTGCATACAGGCAGTCCACACCTCCACTAAGCCATGCAGGACCAGAGACAAAGGAGCAAGGGGGTTTTGGCTGCACAGCTCTGGAGAGATCCCTCGAGGTCTTTCAGATAAGGGATCAGACACTTAGACACAAGAAGCATTGAGAAAGACAGGACTCAAGGACAAACTTCCCAATCATTTCTGCATGTTGGCATCTGCTGCCGGTGCTTGGTTGCAGGCTTGGGTGTGAGGGTTACTGCTATGTTCATTTAAAACTGAATTTTGGGTTGGCTTCTAAGGAGGGAGAGCAACAAGAGAGAGCCACACCATTCCCAGCATTGTTCCACTGCAGACTGAGCTCTGAAAGCTGCAGCTTTCCTTTCTGGAGGGTGGTTATAAATACAGATGGTCATAAATGCCCTCAGATGCCAACCAACACTCAGTCCCAACAAGGAAGCGCTCTTTCTATCTGGGTATCACAAAGTGCTCTTCTCAGATATACTCTCAGAGAAACTGTTTTGTGTCAGGGCACTGAGACATACTGGGTGACTTCTTCAAGGTCACACAGGAAACCAGTGTGGCACCGATGGCAGGTTGTCTAAATCCCCAAAGATAACTTGTCTCCTCGCTTCCCCAGAGAGTCCCTGTCACTGAGCATCAGTCTTTGGCCTTCTTTGTCTTTCAGCTGTTCAACTGACTGCTGTTGCTCTCTGCACGATCAAAATCCTGTTTGATATGGCTCTCTTGCTGCTGGTGTTATTTATAGCTGTTCTTACCTTCGACCAGACGGGCATCTCTTTCTGTTTAAACGTGTTCAGCTCCCGATGTTGCTTCAAGTGCTGTGAGTGTCTTTTGTGCAGCAGGTGCTGCTCAAAATTAGTTGTTTGTCTTGATATTATATTATCACTCATCTACGGATTTTCAAGTGTGTCAGTTGTTCCATTAGGGCTGTCACTTCCTAAATCCTTTTGGTGAACACCATATTTTATTTTTACTTCTCTCATAACCAGTGTTTCTTCGCTTTTTTAACCCCACAACACAAAACCTTTTCTGAGTGCCTTACAGAGCAATATCTCACCTTTGTTTTCTGTCACAGACAACAGGCTACTGAGTGGGGCTCTGAGGCTCATTAGAGTTCATAACATCACTTGTTTAAGTGTTTGGGTTCTTTCTAACTTACCATGTCAAATGTGCTTAGTGTGCGCAGTTGGCTTGCTAAAGCAGTGGGTGTCTGCAAGTTTTGCCATGCCTCTGCTGATGGCAGGCAAAAAACTGCCTAGAGGAGCCTCTGGAAGGAGATAGCTGGTCTGCCTGCAGTGCTGGTGGTTTTAAAATCTCCATCGAGCACAGGAAGGCAAGCACCTCTTTCCCACCTCTCTGGAGATGCTGCAGAGAAATGGGGAGACAGCCCAATCTGGCTGTGACCCCACTGAGGGTATTTCTGCACAAGGCAGAACTGCTGCAGTGAACATTTGGCCCGAGACCTTGGCTTGGCAGCATTACAGGAGCAGATTTACTGGTGGGGATTAAGTGAGCCTTTGTCATTCCTCTCCATTAACACCATCCAGCACATGGGTGGTGTCACAGGATGACATGTGAAGCTCTGCAGCTGCCCCTCTGCAGCTGTATCCAGCTTTGAAATCCTGCTCATGTAGTTCTCCAGAAGCCACCCTGGCCACTCAGTCATGAATTCAAGTTCTTTGATCTAGTCTGGCTGAGAATGGTGTAGATACAGATAGAAAAAACTGCACATTGTCTCAAAAGAGCTCTAAATATGACAAAGGTTTGGTTAGTATGCCCTGGAAGGACTGTCCTGAGAATCATGGTATCCCAGTTTTCAGCTAAACTTTGTATGATGTTGTCCCAACTTTCCTCCCTCAGATCCCTGAACTTCCAGTGCAGTAGGAAGTGCTTTTATTCCTGCACTGGTGACAAGGCCTGCCCTGTACGCTTGCTGAGTCCTTTGCTGAGACAAAGTATTCTCTATTCTCTGCCAAGCAGAGGACACTGCCCACTGCCAAGGGTAGAATATCTAGTTCAGCAGTGTGTTTGCCATTTTCTTCCTGCCTTTCCTTTGCTTTACCTGAGGGAAAAGGGTTCATTAGCTTTCTAAGAGCTCAAACAAGACATGTCTCACACACAGGCAGCAGGTTAGAACTATTTGGTGAGCAGAGCTCTGGCCCCTTGCTTAAAGACTGCAGCAGCTCATGCAGGTGGGCTCCCTCAACTGTGCTCTCATCTCTGGCTCATGATGGACTTGTGAGAGAAGAGAATAATAATGCAGTCCCAGTGACAAAGAACATCAAATTTTTCATGTCAAAAGTACCTAATGCTGTTGTTCTGGAGGGCAGTCAGCTCTTCCCCAGAAACCAACCCTTCTTCTCAAGCTGCTACCTGCATAGGTGAGCTGGTAACTGAGAGGGCTGTGACCTGCTCAGCAGCAACACTTTTACACAGCTGTGAGTGGGATGACCAGGTAGGAATTCTGGTTTCTAGCTCTATGAACAGAGAACCTGCTAATCTGCTCTCCAGAAAGCATGAGACCTGGTTGGTTTTTTTGGGGAGGAGTTTTTCTGGGTTTTTTATTGTGGTGTTTTGGGTTTGGGTTTGGTTTTGTTTGTTTGTTTGTTTGGTTGTTTGGTTGGGGTTTTTTTTGTTTGGTTTTTTTTTTTTTTTTTATTAATCTCCATCACAAGAAAATGCTTTGAGTTCTGGGAAGGATTTTTGTGGCTTTTTTATTAAATTCAGAGACTTCTGGAATTTTTTCTTTTTTTGTCATTACAGGCCACAAAATTGCATTTTCTCCACACTAATGAAGCAAGTAGGAAATCCAAAGGCAGCTACTGATGTGCAAACAGTACAGCTAATGGCAGACAGGCAAACAAGCTGAGCTGGTGGAAGGTAAACACTGGGAAAAGAAAGGAAGAGAAAAACCTAAATAAATGAGATGATGGTCACACACACACACGCACACACATGCACACCCAATTACAAAACCCCTTTTTGTTGAATTTTGGTGCTAGGGATCTCCTCATTATCTGCTGAGGTAACAACATCATATAAAGTATATTCATTGTATATACATTACATATGTATATGAAGTATAAACCATTGGATTTTTTTTCTAATAACATTCATGTTTCTTGGTGTTATAGTGATTTAGTGGTGGAAAGCTGAAGTTAACAAGAATAAGGCTAAAACTCACTCAGGTCACATCAGAAGCCAGAGGAGAGATTTCCCACATCCTGGACTAGTTTAATTATCTCTCTTCTCAGTTGCAGAGCTCCAAGTTTCAGACATCTGGATGGAGAGTTTTCACTTGTGTTTTTATATAAGAAAACACTTGTGCAAATTGTAAGTGCTCTGAGAGATCTTGAGCCCTAGCTCCTATGTTACTGTCGTTGGAGGAGAGAGAGAGGTGGCCAAATAGCAGGTGGGATATTAAGAAGTCAAAGGCACAGTTTTGGGCTCTGGCACAATCATGCCCTGAGCCTCTGGATAAACCTTATCACCTTTTGGTTTAGTGTTTTTCATCTACTAAAACACATGAGGCAACTTACTTTGTTCTTTTGGAGTGTTCAAAAAATTGATCAGTACCTATTTTATTGTGCTTGGAACAGTTGATGCTGAGTTGAGTTAAAAGGCTACCAGAGATGAGAAATTGAGATAGGAATCACATA
This sequence comes from Cettia cetti, assembly GCA_013401135.1. NCBI lineage: Eukaryota > Metazoa > Chordata > Aves > Passeriformes > Sylviidae > Cettia > Cettia cetti. The sequence continues at coordinate 1,891 of VZUI01057215.1, read as the reverse complement.
AACTCTACCCACACATTTGCATTTTTATCGATTTCATTTTTCATTTCCAGAGCAATTTATTCTAAAAGGTCTTGGAACAGAAACAAACCTTTACATGGTTCTGCCCCAGGAGATCATAGACCAGAAATCCTGTCTCTGGCTTCACAGTGGAGTTATATATATAGATTTCACAATATTACCTCTCCCTGTACCCTTGCCTGGCTCATGTCTTTAGACCTCCAGTGCTACAACCAATTTGCTGCTGCTGCCTTTGCACAGAGCCGATTGTCTGCCATCATCCTGTCAGGCACTTACACTTATTTCTCCTAATATAATTTATATTAAGCCAATTTATGTTACACAGTGAGTGCTTGATGGAGAAGGTGCCCACAGGAGGCATATGTGCTGCTTTCCCTCAATGATATTTAGCTGATCTACTGACAGGTATTATCTCTCCCCATAGGCTTTTCCTCATTTACATCCTTAGAGCATCCAAGCTGCAAGAAGACAGTTACTCCAAGGAAAAAACCCTGTTTTTCAGGAATTACCTTGCTATCCTCTCTGTGGGATACAGGATAAGTGCCTCTCACCAGGCCCTCTGGGAGCCCCAGGTGGTGCACTTTGATTTTCTCATTTGGTCTCAGATCAGTCCCTGCCCAGATACGTTTGTGTTTCTATTTACTTTAGATCCGGTTTGTTTGCTTCTCCTTCTGTATTGCAGTTTTCTCCAGGAAGCATGCAAATTGCCTAGCTTCTGGAGGTGCCTTCCTTCCACCACCTTCCAGCAAGGGACTCAGCTTCAATTAGCATCTTTTCCTATGTGAGTTAGTTGCTGTTTGCATCACTGGAATAACACTGGTGGAAAATTAATCTGATGACAGCTTCACCAAATCCTGTTAAGTTACTTTTGCTGTAATTCAGCTTCCTCAGCTATTTTTCATGTCTTTTCATCTTATAGATCTGTATAGTGCTCTGCTTGTTGGGTGCTCTGGGAGTACCAGGAAATGAGCTAGCAGACAACTCAAAAATAGATATAAGCAGCTTCAGCTCCTCTGAAGGGGTTGGGAAGGAATATATAACATGTCCATTTCTTTCACTTGAGAGAGAAGCAGGGACAGGTGTTGATATCTGGTGTCTAACAGGCAGAGGAGGCCTTAAACCCCCCTTTCTCTTTTTGTACCCTGTTAAATCTATGCCAGGCTTTGAGTTAAACTCCCATTCACAGAAATATTTCACCAGGTAAACCTACAAAACCCTTATAGAGCAAAGGTGATGAATAATTGTTCCTTGCTTACAGTTGTTCAGGAGATGAACACTCTGTTCTTTTGCCCTGCCCCTCTGCAGAGGGGTCAGTTAAAGTGCCCACTGAGAGGCATTGCCCATCAAACCATCTGTGAGGAGTTTGATGGCCAAAGACACCTGGATGCAATGTCCTCCCCTGCTGCAGGCAGCAGCGTGCGTCAGGCAGCCCAGGCAGAAGGTTCACCCATTTCTCTCTCTTTTGACCTATTTTATGAGTAACATTTTGTGCTTCCCTTTATTGTTCTCTACTGGGTCAGTGGCAGGACAGCCCCAGAGCACTGTGCTCTCAGATCACAGGCAGGCACAAGCCCTCCAGTGCTGGACTCCCTGCTGGATCCCATGGCACTTCACTGGTTTCCATAGCCATCTGAGTAAATCCTCCTGTTTGCAAATCTGCTTTCCAGAAGAGAGCTTGCACTGCACAGTGAGGGGTATAGAATGCCCTACGAAGTTTAGGTTAGCATTTAAGACAGAGATGTGACCTTTTTTCGGGGGGGGGGTGGGGGCGGTTTCTTTCTTTCTTGTATCTGCAATTGTGGAATCTTAGACACCTCATGTTCTTTTATAAATTGAGCTTTTTTGTGGGTTCTCACTGTGGTGTTTTTGCTTT
>VZUI01057209.1:0-19294 GCA_013401135.1 Cettia cetti | reverse complement strand
CCCCCCTCCTCCTTCCCCCCCCGCAAATAACAAACAAAAATACAATCCACCCACATCCAAACCAACAAACCCTCTTCACCCAATGTCCCTGTAGCTTATAAAAAGCATGACGCTGAAGATGTCAAGATGGATGCCAAACACACCCAAGGACAAAAGACTTAGTCCTAACCTTACTGTTGGTTGTTGCTAGATATATACATTTGAGTATCCGCATTCCAGTGTAAACGCTCTGGGTACCCTAATTTTAGGTCGACAGGAGTGGGTATCAGGCACACCCCCAGCTGTAGCCCAAAACGCCTTGCAATTGCCACACCCTGTCAGCCTGTCCATGTTTTGCATCCTCCCACTGGGAAGCACAGGGCTCACTGCCAAACTGAAGCCCTCTCTTTTTCAATGGAAAATAAAGTAAATCAGGAAAACAAATCTTGATTTCTTCATCAGACTAGAGAGACTATTTTATTAAACAACCCTTTCAGATCAGCCAAGTGCCTGACTTAAAGGCATAGAAATCAAGGAATAGAAATTTGGCCATATTTGGGGTTACAATGCACAGCAAAGTGATGGCATTTAAAGCTTACTGAAGGTATCCACCAAACACTAAGGCTGTGGTGCAGTCCAGAGATTGGGAATATTAGATTGCTAGACATGTGCAATAAACAGGATATATGGTAAGAAGATTGTTTTGCTTTTCTCCTCTTCCCTGTCCTGGGCAAGCCTTCATTGTCAGCAGACAATGCTTTGCTTGTTGGCAGTGTCTGGGCCAGGGCTCTACTCCAGGGCCCTGATCTGCCCTTTGGAAACTGGGGGGAAATAAAACATTGGTTGACTTCCGGTCCAGCAAACAAATGCACACAAGCAGAGCTGTATGGGATGGAGGCTCTGCTCCAGATTTGCCTGACAGCTTCATCTGCCTCTTGCTGGACATTGGCCTGTATGTTACCTGTGCAGCTCTAGGGAGATGGGGCGGCTTCTGCTTCTCCCACCAGTCCCTTCTGGGTGATCCAACACCCGTAGATTGTACTTGCTGCATCCTTTGTCATGGGCTTTTGCTTGACAAAGCCAATGCAGCAGCACACATGCTAAGGTCAGAGATGTCTGCAGAGACACAAAAGTCAGCATCTGCAGTTGCTGTTTTTAATACATGATCATATGCAAGATGACATAGTTCGTGCTTCTTTGCTTGGAAGCTCATTTCCCCTCCTGCCTGCAGTTGTTAGCAGCCATGTGGCATCCTGACATTTCATCTTTATTAACTTCTTGACAGATAGCCTTTTGGGGCTTGCTGGCAGATTAATTGTTTTCAGGAAGCTCTTAGACTGTTAGCAGGGTTTCATCTTTTCTTTCCCCATTCTTTCAAACAGGAGACTCTAATAAAGCACTATGAGATGTATTAAAATACTCTGAGGGTGCCAGGAACATTACCCTTAGTGTCTCCCAGTTCCTCTGCTCTTTGCAGCCCAGAGCTGAGAGCAACAAGGTGGGAGGGGACACAATTTTGAGCAGGGCACCAGCTGCAGCCATCATTGCAGCCACTTTGGTTAGATTTTCCCAGTGGCATTTTTCCAGGGGAAAAAAAAGAGCTTACAAGCCTGGCTATTTTTTTATAGTCAATGCATGTGATTAGCAGTATTTATAAAAACTGTGCAGAAAACAGGAAAAGGAAAAGAACATGCAGATGCACTGAGCAAAAAGAGAAATTAACACACTCTGAAGTCAGCAAAAGTGCCTGATTAAGGATTTAAAAATCAGAATTTTGCAATTTGGCTGTGCTGTGGGTTTCTAAAGCACAATTCAGTGATGGCTTTTGAGGCCTACTGGAGGCTATTTTGTAAATGACTGCATGTGTAATGCCATCTGAGGATACCAGCAACATGAGTGTTTTCAGGGTGGAAAGAAAGAAACTTCAAACATTTTCTTTCTCTCCTTACAAATTTTGTGATTTCAGCATTTTCTTTGCATTGCCCTTACCTTTCTCTGTCTGGTTTGTTTACATGTCTTTCCCTCAAACCATGAGATAAGGATTTAAAAGAAGATTTTCCTATTCCTATTTATCATAAACCAGTAGCAAATTGCTCATTTCATAAGTAATTCAAGCCCAGCAAATTTTCATTAGCATAAGAATTTAAATTTCCCTTGTGCTTCATTGCAGAACTAGATTTACTAGAATACAGAATGGGACTTGAAGATATTTACTATTAATCTGTGAGTTCAAATGCAAGTGGGCAGAATCTGAGGTGCTGTGATGATATCTTTGTTCAGGAGCCTCCATTATGTTTTGGAAACTGCCGAGAGTTTAATGATAAGGATTCATAAACAATACTTTTCACCCGATGGTGTATAGCTAGCTCATTTGTTCAGCCTCTGCAGACTGTTAGAAACGCACACAGAGGTGGTTTTCCATCCCTTTTTAAATGCAGTCCTCTCAGTTTAGCTGTGCTTATTTGAAACTATAAAGGGACTCCTTGGTAGTCTCCCTGCTGTACCTATAATGTGGTATGGAGCACTCAGCATTACTAATCCTGCATCCACTGGAGATAACAAACATTGTAAGTTACGGACAGTCTCTTCTATTATATATTGGGGAGCATAGTAGCATGAGATTCCTCATTAACTCTGACTACAGAAATACAGAAAAATAATTCCACTGCAGGGAAAGTGACACTAAATGACATCTGAACACCAGGACTTGAAAAGGTGTCAGTTTTTATCCGAGTGTTTTATGCATTTTAAAGCACACAAATGGAATGAATATGTCTAAATATTCATTGCTTAAGGTGCCTTTCTCTGACATCAAAAGCAGTGTGCATAAATTCCTCATTTTATGTGATAGCTTTCATTATCTCTCCATCTGTAATCCACACCTCCTGCTAAGAGGGACAGAACTCCAGCGCTCATTAGGACTCTCCCTTTAGAGGAAGCCAGGGGAAAGAGTCCTTGTCTTTTATGCTATAGCAGAAGGTGAAAATGTTAGCAGATGAACAATTCTTTCCAGCAGTGCTTTGGCTAGTCTCACCATATAATTGAAAATTCATTGTAAGCAATCAAGCCCCATTATTTCCCACTCAGGAATCTTTACTTTTTAGCCACTTGCTCATCTGAAGACATACTTGCTGAGAAGAGGCCAGAAGGTGGACAACATGAATAATTAAAATAGAGGTTGAGTTTCCATTTGCTACTGAAAAGAAATGGTTGTACAAAAATAGAATGAAACAGGGCATCAGAGATGCTCCAGACAGATGGCTGTTGTGTCTGGTGGCATTTTCCCCTCCAGGAGGATTGTTCATGACAGGGATATAGAGGTATGTGGTTTAGAATGGCAACCTATCATAGTATTATTTGGAAACATTCTGGTGTGGATAACACTAGAAAGATGTGTTTGGCAAAGGTAGAAACTGCTAACAAGTAGCAGCTAACTAGTGAACTAATGCACTGCAGTGTGCACACACGAGAATTACCCCATAGAAAAGCACATATGATACAAAATATTATCTCAGTGACAAAGACAAATAATCAGGAATTTGAAAAAGAAGGGTAGATTTGATTTTTAAATTTAGTTATGCTATTAAATGATACCAAGTACTGTGTTTTCATGGCTTTCTTCTGAATTCAGTATTACAGTTGGACAGTGCTCCTCTCTTCAGTACTTTTTTCTTCCACTGTTCAATCTTTTTTACTAATTTTTACTTATTTTGCCAATTAAGCAAATCTTCTTTTGAAGAAAAGATTAATTTTCTTTTTTTGAAGAAAAGATTAATTTTCTCAGAACACTTACTATCCCAGTCTCATATTTTTGCAGATATTATTAAAATTATTTTCATGAACTCAGAGCCAAGGGGGCTGTTATCACCTCCCTTTTAGAGATGCAGCCATGAGGCACTCAGATTACAGAAGTCTTATTTTGAATAATTAAACTGTGAGAGATTTTAGAGAACTTAACTTCTCAGTGTGCAGAGAGTTACGAAACACAAAAAGCATGACCACCTTTATTTTTATGGAGAGCTCAGCACATCTATAAATCAGAGTCTGAAAAAACTTCATTAAACTAGTGTATGACTATACCACTGGCAAGACTAGAATCCAGTTTTCCAAACCAGCATTTTTCTGTCTGACGTTGTCACTTTCTGTAACCTTCGCTTGGTACTTCCACATCTTTGAAACCCAAAACATGTAAAACAAGTGTTCTGCATGCATCTCTTCTTCACAGAAAACAAGCCCAGAATATTCACAAATGTATAGTGACTTTAACATATTGAATAGGACAGAAATCCTGGGAAGGAAAAAAAAAAAGAGAATGTGGTTTTGCAATTACAGTCTGTCTTCTAATGCATTAGTATGAGAGGCCTGAATAGACAGCAAATAAGCATCATCATCTCTCTTTTGCTCCTTTTGATTGCTCTTTTACAATAACAATATCCTTTTCCGGTACTTCATAGGAGTAAAGTACTTCCTATACTTTTTTTCACGCAGGCTTCTAATGGAAGGGGAAGAGATTCCCATCACCAATACAATCACCTGCCATCAGCAAGGTGATAACTCCAGGCTCTCTTTAGACTCTGCTACTGCCAGCAAGGGGATGGGTGATCTTGGCAGCAAAGGCTCAGGCACGGTGAGTCCCTGGAGGTACAGCTAGCATGACACAGGGGTATTGGACACTGTACAGCAGATTGGTAGACTGTAGTTGTCAATCTAAATAAGAAGCTTATTAATCTTCAGTGTATGTTTATTCGTCCACCCAGAGTGTTGTTCTTCCCTCTATAAATGACTGATGACCGATTATTTCACTTAAGAGCCAAAATGCAAAGGACTATATCTCAGGACAGGAACCATACAGTGTTTTGATGATGTGACCTCAAAACATCTTTTATTCCCACAGGGCAAACTAAATCTGGGCTACCCTAGTCAGCTCAAGCTGGATGGGTGTGATGCTGAGCAGCAACCTGCAGCCCACACCTCTTTCAAAACGACTGCAAAACCCTCGTATCTCCCCCTCCGAGTAAGCAGCTCCGAATCAGCATGTGGATTTTCGGCACTGGCGCCGTCGTTCTCGTTATGCATCGCTCAGGTGAAGCGCGGGTCACTTTGACTTGCGGGGGGGCGCTGGGCGAACACAACCCTTGGCATCAGGAAGGCGTTTCCCCGGCCAGCGGCTGCGCGTCGGGACGAGGGGCGTTCTCCCACACGGCTCCGCCCGCTCTGCCCGCTCCGCCTCCCCGCTCCAAGGGCGCTCCCTGCGCTGTTCCGCCCCGCTCCGGACGTGCGCGGCGCGGCCATGGCGGCTGTGGACATCCGAGGTAGGCCCGGGGCCAGGGCGGCGCTCGGGGCTCGCTCCCCGCGGCTCCGGGGCCCTGCCCGCCGGCCTGGGCTCAGCTCCGCCCGCGGGCCAGAGCCTTCCGCGGGGCGGCCGCAGGACGGGGTCGGTGTGGTGGCGTGACGGTCCTTGGAAGCCGGGCGGAAAAGCTGCCCAAAAAGCAGCTTTCTTGGACGTGCGGCAGGCTGGGAGCGTGTGCTCAGGGCCGCCTGGGAAAAACAAGCTTCCCTCTGGTAGACTCTGCCTTTTCAGGGAGCATAAGGAGGTCCTGCGGTGAGATTGCGACGTAAGGGAACAGCGGAAAGAGTTCCAGCTCTGAAGTGTGGGACAGAGTGGGAGGCGCTGTTATGTGTGTGGGACTTGCACAGGACCAGAGCAGCGAGTGAGGCTGGTAATATTCAGAACGCTTCAGGTGGATGTGTGAGGCAGGCCAGGTGTTAGGAAAGCCGAAGTAACAAAGAACAAGAAACGATTGGGGGAGAAGTTGGGGATATGAATAAAAAAAGATTATGTTTTGAAGAAGAAGTGATATTTGAATGAAGTGTTAAAGAATATTTATGTTGTTAGCAAAGTAGAAGTTAAATTGTTGTCAAGAATTTGAGCTTTGAGAGAAGAAGTGGGGGTTCAGCGGCCACAGGAGTAGAAGTTATTTTTCTCTGTAAGAGTGTCTGAATGGAATAACATCAGAAGCCTATGTGGTGGAGTCTCAGAGAACGAACAAGAGCAGGTATTTAGGGAAATCTCATGAAGGGTCAATTTTGATAATGACACAGAGGTTTTCTCCTTATTTGTCTTCAAATTCTTAATGATTATGTGTAGTCCTGTGTGTTTTTCTGACTGCCTTGTTTGAGATTACTCAAAGGAACTATGTAGACAATTCATGGAGGAGTGCTGTATTAAGTTATTAGCTAATGTGAGGACCTTCTGTCTTACTCCAGATCATTTAAGCTCCTTCAAAGTCTTTTATCTAACATAGTTCAATATATTAAGTAGATTTTGAGGCATACTTCTAATCTCTCTGCAGTGGATTCACCCTAGCTGGGTGCCAGGTACCCACTAAAGCCCCTCTATCACCCCCTTGCTCAACTGGACAGGGGAGACAGAATATAATGAAAGCCGTGTAGATCAAGATCAGGGGCAGGGAGAGATCACTCATCAGTTACTGCCCTGGGCAAAACAGACTCGACTGATTTTATTACCAATTAGATCAGAGGAAGATAATGAGAAATAAAACCAAATCTTAAAAACACCTCCACCACTCCCTTCTTCCTGGACTTGACTTCACTCTGAATGCTCTAGCTTCTCTCGCCCAAGCAGCAAAAGTGAGCGGGGAATGGGATTGTGGTCCATTCATGCATGTTGACACTGCCACTCTGTCCTCCTCAGCAGGAGGACTCTTCAGAGTCTTCCACTGCTCTACTGTGGGATCCCTCCCACAGGAGACAATCCTCCAGTGCCGTTGTCCTGAATTTCTCCAATGCTGTTGTCCTGAAACGGACTTTTTCACCTGATACAAAAAGCCCATCCACACAACAGAGTTGAGGTATCTGATTTATTGCTCTTAAATCCTGTACCAGCCTATACCACTGAGAACAAGGCTTTACAGGTATTAAATTCATATTGATACTCTAAGCAGCAATCAGTACTGCATCCAGGATGTTATTTTCAGGTTCGAGGTCTGGTTCATTGATAAGCAGATTTGAGCTATCCATGTCTTTTTCTGTGGGATGCATAGCTATACACAGTTCTCAAAAAGAGTTACTTGAGCACTAGCTTGCATGGTAAGTTTTGTCCTAACAATGGAAGGGGACATTCTGGCATATAGAAACTCATGAGTCAGTTTAGTGCATCCAATTGGGACAGTCCCTGAGCTGTAAGAATGGCCATAAACTCCTTTTTCCCGTTGCCCCAACAATCAGTATTATAACTTTACTAAGCAGGCCCTTGTGTCTGTTTATTACTGAATGTGTGGCTCTGCTTTGATCAGAAGTCTGTTGTTTTGTCCTCTGGTCATACTGGAGCTACAAGGTCTGTTAGGAATACCTTGATGTTTTCCACCAGTCCCCTCTCATAGCCAGAAATAATGTTTAGATCTAATTGTCCCTTCCTGCCTACAAAAGAGTACATTGATCCAGGCCAGAGGGTGGGAGCCCTTTCAGACCCCAGCCCCCCACCTGTTGCTCTCCTTTCACCTTCTTTAGTACCATTCTCTTCTTCAAGGTAAACAGGTATTCAATATAGCCTGCATGCCTTCCCCATTTAGGGTTATTAGGCACCATTATAGTTTCCAAAAGCTGATACATTCCAGTAAAACTGATTTAAGCCTAGCCACTTTTGGTTAAGAATTTTAGAAATTAATGGGACTCAGATAAGGATGAGGCTGTTAGTAATATTCCCTAAATTTGGGGAACAGAAAGGTTAGAAATTAAGGTAGAATGCTGGATGATCAGTGGGTCTACCTATGAAAAACCATCTCAGATTTCTCTGCATGACACATCAAAATCAGTAGTGAAAAATCAAAAATTTAACACCTCTGAAAAATGGAATTCCTGGTATAATTTTACTGTGTACCCCTTTGGGCCTACCATCATGTGTTACTATCATTTAAATTCAAAATAGATATTACTGAAACTAAAACAACTGCACTTGCGCCAATCCAAGAGTATTAGAATATTTTATCTCCACAAATTTTTGAATTTAAGCCGTGTGGTCTGAAATACAGGTCATAAAGAAATTTTTAATGTTTAATCTATCTCTGAAATTGTTGGAATTAATAATGCAGATTAATATCCAGCACTTAAATCAACCTGCTCACAATACTTAAAAATTCTGTGCAGGATGGTTAGCTTGGTTACACAGGCAATCCTTCGCTTTTCCAAAATTGCCAGGATCTTTGCAGCCCCCAGAGCTGGGTCAGGATGGACAAGTGCCCGTTGTCACAGCAAGCACGGCCTCTGACCTGCCCTACCCTTTGGGCCAGCTTTGGGGCTACTTTGCCCAGGTGAGCATGGCCTGGCAGCTCTGCAGGGCCTGGCAGCTTGTGGGGCTGCTTGGCATGGCTTGCAGTGCACTCGGCATCGGGAGAAATGTGAACAAAGTCCCTCACAGCATCACAAGTCCTGCCAGCAAACCTGCTCCAGCTTGGGCTCCTCTGTCCAAGGGACCAGAGCTCCTGTCAGGAGCCTGCACTGGTGTGGCTTCCCATGGGGTCACAGCCTCCTTCGGGCATCTGTCTGCTCCAGTGTGGGGTCCTCCAAGGCTGCAGGTGGATCTCTGCTCCCCTGTGGATCTCCATGGGGGAGATGCAGGGAGATGCATGGTATGTGCTTGGCTCTGTAGGACGTGGGGAAGCTTCCAGCAGTTTCTCACTGAAGCCACTCCTGTAACACCCCCTACCAAACCTGGTCAGGCAAACCCAGTGCTCTGTCAGGCTACTTTACTGTTCCTCTTGTTTTGTCAAAGCCTAGTGCTGGGCTACCTGGCCGACAGGGCCAGCTTCAGCACACTGTGTGAATTGCTCCTCTTTTTTGCCATGGATTTCTGGCTTGTCTTCCAAATTGTCTTGAAAATCATGACAGATTGGCAGTATTGTCACAAGCACTTTACTTTTGCATCTGTGATGCAAATTCTACAAGAAATGCTTTGCACAAGATGTCCTATTTTTGAAAGGAACAGGGAAGCAGGAACGCCATCCTTTCTTACACCCAAAATAAACAGTACACCCTTCAGTATAACAGCCATATTAGGCTCATGGTTTGTTTTATTTCTTCCTCTTCTTTTTTCCAAGAATAGTTAAGAGAACAATCTTGCTAGTTATAAAGGCAGTTATAAATACTGGCTCTTGGCAGCTGTGGATAAGGGAGTCTTAGAGACCAACTTTATATTCCATTTTATGATGCTTTTATCAGTCAATATACAGCATGATAGCTATATATCTCTCTCTCTAAAGCTTGCCTGACATTCTTCTGAGACATGCAGGTATTGTTAATCATACAAACAAAGAATATTTGTATTTGAAGTATAATGTGAGGGTTGATTGCGAGAAGAATGCAAGTGCTTAAGATTTTAAGATTTTTTTGAAAGGAGAGCTCTTTTGGATTTGAATAGCATTTGGAATAAACAGCGCTACCATGACTTAGGTGCTTAATAATGGATTTTAGTGCTGTGTTTCTGAGATTTCCTTTTCTCTAGTGAGGAGAGAGAATAGTTTATGTGAAATAACATTAATGCCTGTTGACTTCTCCCTCCCTTTCCCTGCCCTGCATGAAACAGTTGGGCTGAAAAATCTGAGATTAGTAAGGAAAAATGGTTTACATGTAGCTATTTCTGTTGCATTTTTCCTGGTTTTCTAAACAGGTAGTGTTACTTTGTTAACTTTTCCTCTGAGAAGCTGCTAATAGTGCATGAGCTGACATTTTTGAAACTGATCTGATGATCCTGGAGCATGCTGAATTGTCACAGAAGTAAAATATTCTCAGTGGAATGATAAGTGGGAGTTCAGGGTGTGTATATAATGCGTGAACTTTAGGGAGTGGTTCCCGTGAGGAGGGAATTTCAGATCTTAAGTCAGTCTTCAATGGGTTTTAAGATCTTAAGTCAGTCATCACATAGGGTTTTTTTAATCTAAACAATGCATATGTTTTCCTGCTTTCTTGTGTTTTGGAAATTCTGTTTGCTGCTCCTGTGATTTAAAATCAGTGAATTTCAGGGATTTTTTTCAAAGTTCCTCTTGGATCTTGAATGTTAGCAAATTTGTTGCCTGTGCAACTGGTTGTTGACACTGGTTTATTTGATGTGCCTGAGGAACATTTTGCTGCAGTGTGATAACAAAATGCAGGATTCATGAATTCATATTTCCCTAAATCTTTTAAGAATTTAACTGGCCTATTATGACTTGTAGGTTATAAAGATTGCTTTTTTAATATAATTGTTCGGTATTATAGATCTGTAATATCCACTGAGTTATGGAACAAGTAATTTGCTGCAGGCAATTTGGCAGATTAATTTTATAGTCAAGAATAGAATCTCTTGTTCAAGATTACTTGGGAGCATCTGCCCGAAGATACTATTTTTGTGTTTGCTGTTAGTTTTGGGTCTTTTTTTTTTTTTTTATATATGTATACTGCTAAGAGACCTGCAGAAGGTTCAAAGGTTATCAATTATTATTTGAACTCTATGAAATACTTCTTTAATTTGAACTGGTGTGTTTTGTGTTCCATCTCCTTTCTCTGCTATAATTGTTAACTGGTGGCAATTTACTCTTGGATGTATTTGTAGTGTTTTTGACTTCTTTGGTACTCAGTGTAGATTTATTTTCCCAGATAATCTCTTGGGAATTTCCTGGGTTGACAGCTCCTGGATTCCAATATTAAACAATGGGAGTGTGTTGGACTATTTCTCAGAGCGAAGTAACCCTTTCTATGATCGGACATGTAACAATGAAGTTGTCAAAATGCAGCGGATGACCCTGGACCATTTGAAGTAAGTTGTAATTTGCAACTGGTTCCTGTGCATTCCATTCAGAGGCTTTGATGATTGGGTGGAAGCATGCTGGAAAGCTTGTTCTGTTCTGTGCTTTTTAGTTCCACCTCTTTCCAGGGAGCCCAGCTTTTTCTGTATTTGGATGTTTTCTACTTCTTATGCCATCTCAAGGAGGTGTTAAGCATGAAGGATTCTGTGTATCTGTTGAGATTCCAGTAAATCACCCTTTAGATATTTCACTGAAATAGAAAAGCTGTCTTCTCTCATCCTCCCTGCTCAACAGAAGCTGTATAATGTAATGTAGTTAAATGTTTTTTCTGTGGTGAATAGAGTTTATGTTAGGGGATACTTTGAGTTCATAAACAGTTTGTTTCCAAATACTGCTGGCTGTGTGCCATAATTAGTACATAATTCCTCCGAAGAGCTGGCTTTTTAGTATGGATAATAAGAGTAGTGAGTGGTGTAAATGAACTGATCACATATGGTTGTGTATTGAGATTGCATGTGCAAGTTAACTTTCTTTTCAGTTCCCCATCTGCTATACTGAGCACAAGTGAGTTGTTTGAGAACTATTTAAAGACTCCATAATATGACAGGGAGTTTGCAAGCAGAGCTAGAAGTCCATTGTTGAAGTCACTTGTGCTCAGATGTGGTTGCAGAGAGGCTTTTACATCAGACACACAGATGGTCACATCATACACCAGTTCTTTGTTGCTGTATTTAAATGATATCTCCATGATGATAGATTGTTGTCTTTCTTGCTATTTATCTGTTGCTAATGTGTTCTACTTGTGTTGTGTCAGGTTGTTATAACTCCTTTTGTCTATGCACATAGGTTTGATAGCTAGCTCAGGAAATCCTTTGCCTTTATTTACTACACATTATAAAGAAGAGCTTTCAGAGCATCAGAACTTCAGTGCTTTATTGCTGGGCCCTTAGGTTACTCTTCACATCCTGCAGATTTTGCTTCAAGGAAGATACTTACTCTGTTTGCTTCTTTTTCAGCCAGATGGTTGGAGTGGAGTACATCCTTCTTCATGCTCAAGAGCCTATTCTCTTCATCATCCGAAAGCAGCAAAGGCAATCTCCGACACAAGGTACAGCCACTGACTTCTTGCCCCTGTTCAGAGGCCAAATCAGTCAGTTGTTTTTATCAGTTCCTAATTTGTGTCTAAGCACTTCTGCTTCCCCTTTTCTGTCTTCATCTTCAGTCTAACTGGGAGGGTATGAGGCCTTGTGGTGGAGAGATCCTTTCTCCAGCAGTTCCCTGCAGTGTGCCAGCAGCTGGGAGTGCCATCTTGTGGGGAAATGGGAACAGCAGATGAGAACGTGCTGCCCTGTGCTACATTTTCCTACAGGAAATTGGGAATAGCATTCATTCCATGTCGTATTTATCTGTTAGGCTATGCAAGAGTGTCCACTTCTTGTTGTGATGGAATCTTGTGATAACAGCATCACTCCTTCCTACAGTGTCACTTTCCAATTTTTAAATCAAATACGTTAGCTTTTTTTCCCATCTGCATGCAACTGGCTTCATTATTCCCTTTTAACCTTGAATTTGTGTGTGTGTGATTAATCAAATATGTAGCCACATGTCAATACTTACTGGACTGTCTTACCTATTTACTGCATGTTCATATAAAATAATTAAGGTTATTTCAGAATAAGTTTTGTAGGAAAGAAAGGCAAGGTTAGTGCTAGTTATTTCTTCACTTCTTCTTTTGGGGGATTTGTGTTCTGTATATACATTTTGGTCTTATACACAACTTTGCCTTGTCTTGTAATGTTTCTTATTTGCTTATATCTGATAATGGTCCGTTTCCATTGCAGTTCCAAATTGAGCAAATATGTTTGGTTCTTTAGTATGTTGTTGAGTTTGAACATAGGTTCTAAAATTGAGTATGGAATTGTCATACAGCCCTTAATTTCTGGTTCTGACACCTTTCAGATTGAGACTGGAGTTGAAGCTACCACAGTATATGTGTTTAGACTTATGCTGTAAAGCAGATACATGTTTGGCGGAACTTAACTGAGACTTGTTTGGTAACATTTATCCCACTCTGACTGTAAAGTTTGTGCTGGCTACCTTGGTTGAGTTGCATAGTTCCCTAGCTCAGATGTTACCATGTGTTTTGTTTCATCAGGGTACAAAAATTAGTGTATTTGGGACAGGGGAATGGGGATGTAAAACTGAAATTTAATGAGTTCATAGCTAGTGTAGGATACTCAAATACAACTGATGCAGGCCTGTCTTATGACTTCTGTGTGTTTTTAAAACAAATGTATTTATATTTGAAATTCTTAAAGACAAGTTTTTTGCCTGTTTGAATTGATATTAGAAAAATCTTTAGCTCAATGATTAGGGTGAATTGCCTGTCTAGGAGAGTTGGCTCTGTTACAGAGCTGTGAGACAGTAAAACTGCTGTTCTGTGTCTTGCTCCATTTCTAAAGAAGTGCTAAGCACACTTTTTCTTTTGAGGAGAAGTGGGTGCTGGCTGTAATATGCACCCAGCTATCTGGGACTGCTAATTTAGGCAGGTGTCCAGGCTTCATAAAATGCAAGTACTGGATGAATTGTTGGTAGAGGTGGAGGAACTGGAACACGTATGCACAGGTAATGTCCTTAGGAATGTGAAGCTGAGAGCATTGCTGTGGTGTCTCAAGTGAACAATGTTTGGCAGAGTTACAGAGGCAACTGTAATGTTCCTCTGCACTGCAGCTCTAATGAACAAGAATTTTTGATTGGTCAGTAGAGGTTCCAAATCTGATTTAGCAAGTGCCTTTGGAAGGTAGTGTTCTTTTGGCAGAACATTATTAATTTAGAAAAGCATGCTGTGTGCGTGCTTAATGTTGGGAAATCTAGCTGAGAAGACTGTAGAAGTTAGAGAAAGCTGAGTCCAGAAGAATGAGATCTTACATTATTGTGGGTTGCTACTGGTAGCCAAGGCTAATGGAATTACTTCCAGAGCAGTTCACTTGACTGGTAGTAGCTCTAGTGTACTCTGAAAACCCCAGTTCTGTGAGGGAAATCATTTGCTTGCAGTAGGACAGGACTTTAAAGCTGATGCTTTTCTATCTGTAAAGCAGACATTGGTTTTTCTCTTCTTATCAATCTGTGCCTAAGGTGCAAATAAAGCACCTTGAAGGAAAAGATTAACAAGAGAAAATTATGTGATGAGAGAAATATTGCAATTTCTGCTGCTACAACTGAAATTCAGCAACAAATACACAGTCTTCAGCCAAAGCTTTAAATTGATCCCCTGTTTTTCTCCTTTTCCTTCCCACAGTTATGCCATTGGCTGACTACTATATTATTGCTGGAGTGATTTATCAAGCACCTGACTTAGGGTCTGTCATTAACTCCAGAGTTGTAAGTGTTCTGTGCATTTGATGTATACTGGTCTATATCCGGTTTTACTTTTGGTTGTGCCCCAGGCTGTTTAAATCTCTCCTTCACTATTTTGAGGAAACATCTTGTGTGGTAAGAGTGCAGTAACTGAAAACAAACCCCCCTGGTTAATATTGTGTGCATTCCACAAGTAAATGCAAGGTCTTGAGAGAGTGCAGTATTTCCCAGGAACTAGGATACATTGTTTGAGGATAAAGGATCAGAATAACTGAAGATGCACAATTGGCAGAACAGCATAAAGTTTGAATAATCAAAATTAAAAAAAAAAATTGACAAATACATATGAAATAGTAATTAAACACTGAATCAGTGAAGCTTGCTTTGGAACGTTAATGTTAAGCCAATGTAATATTTATTTTTAAATGAGACTTATGTTTTTAAGTTGATGTGGTATTTCTTCTCAAATTGGATGCTCAAGTTTGTTTGGATTGTTTCTGTTCTTGTAAACCATTGCTTTTGCAAGTTTTTCTCTGTCAGTTTAGAAAAGCACTTCAGAAGAGCCTTGTGAGAACTTGTTAAAGAAATTACATTCTTAGTCCAAAACTGGATGTTCCAAGTTCCCTTCCCAGAACAAAAATGAATATAGAATACTAATTTTAAAATACCTTTTTCAAAATATATGTTTTCTCCTTGTGTTCTGAACGCTGCCTTACATTCTTGCTCTGAAAGCTCACTGCAGTGCATGGAATTCAGTCTGCTTTTGAAGAAGCCATGTCCTACTGTCGCTATCACCCATCCAAGGGCTACTGGTGGCATTTCAAAGATCAAGAAGAACGAGGTACGATTGTTAGCTTCTCCTGCATACTTTGGGAGAGGAAAGGAATGTAGGGAAGAGCTTGAGACAATGCACAGTGATGGTGGAGAGGTGAGATGCAGTGTCTGAAGGGTAAGTTAGGGCTCTCTACCAGCTGAAAGGAATCTTCCTCTTCTGTGCTGGTGGGAATGAACATTGAGGCATGGGTGGGAAATGAAAATCATGAACTGTGTGTCAACAAAGTGAGCAATTCTTCAAGCCACTGGGGACCAAAACACATTTTCAGAAGCCAAACCAGTTTGTCAGGAGGTAAGAATCGCCCTTAATCTGCTTTCCACCAAAAAACCCCACAAAAACCTACATCAGTAAGAAATTGTAGGTGAAGTTCAGAGGAGAGACAAATACCAACTTGTCATACAACAAAAAGCTGCTAAGAGAAAATGAATTTTAATACATCTTTCTCTAATGTTTCTGTGACTTGCAGAGAAAACTAAACCAAAAGCCAAGAAGAAAGAAGAACCCAGCTCTATTTTCCAAAGACAACGAGTAGATGCTTTGCTTTTAGACCTAAGACAAAAGTTTCCACCCAGATTTGTTCAGGTATGACACTCAAAAGCTGCAGTTTTACTGTAACTTAGAATTTAAAAGACAGTGATAAGTATTTAAACAGCTGAAACTGAATGGGAATTTCATGTATTTCTGCAACAGTAACATGGATTAGATAATAAACTTGACATGGAAGGCTCATATTAGAGTGTAGGATCTCCCTTTGTAATCACAGGAGTCATTTACACCTTGGCAAACCATGAGAGTGAACTTTATTATACACCTTTCTTATCTGATCACAGAGGGTATGTTCTCAGCTATCAGATGTTGCTGCTGCTTCCAGTTTCCTGCTTTGTGAACTCAATCAAGCCATCACAGTATTTTGTTTTAGTTACCCCATTGTTCTAGAAACTCATTAGTTAGCATGGAAACTCTTGGCATTCTGTGAAGTTGTTGTGGTTACCTCTGATTGTCTTTGGTAGCCATTTGTTCCACCAGGTCTTCTGCTTGGGAGCAAAGGAAATTATGTTTACAGCATGTCACAAAAGTGCTCCTCAGCCAGTCCTGGGAAAGACTGGCTAACTGCATATTTTTGTCTTCAGTGTTTTTCAGTTGTCAGAGGAAAAACTGGATGTTATAAAATATTAACTTAAACTGTATTTGGTGACCCATTCTACCCTCACCTCTTACATATAAGAGAGCATTGCTTGCATTTTATTCCTAAATTAATGGCAGGAAGGGTTGAGAATTACAACTTTGGTTCCACTGATATGTTGGTTTTGTTTTCTTTTTCTTTCCCTACAGCAAAAGCCTGGAGAAAAGCCTATCCCAGGTAAAACTGTAATATTCTCAAAAAACTTAAAAAAATAGACTCTGTGTAGTATCTTTCAGTTGCCATGTAACCTCTTGCTGCTGCTACTGTGAGGAGGTTTGGAATTCTTGCAAATTCTCCCATTCTTAATTGTGCAAAGTAATGGATGAGAGTGAAGACTTTGAGTTGATTATAGGCAACCTCCAAACTGAAAGACATGAAGTGTATCACTTCAATCTCTTCCACCTTTTAATCAATATAAGTATGAATTTATTCTCTGCGGATTATTCTTACAGCTTTGAAATTAATGTTGCCCTTGTGACATTAACAATATTTTCTAAATATTCTGAAGAGTGTTTCAGGAAGGAAAATCTGAGGTTTAACTTTCTTTTGCTGTTACATCTTTAGTGGATCAAATAAAGAAGGAACCAGAACCAGCCCCTGAAGCTGTTAAGCAAGAGGAAAAGGAGACAGTGAAGAATGCTCAGAGTGCTGGTGCTAAAGGACCACCTGAGAAACGAATGAGACTCCAGTGAAGGAGGCAGCTGTTACACATCTGGATTAGTCAGTACCTAGAAAACAGAAGATCTTGCTCCCTTTTTATATTTAAGTTCTTCCACTGAGACTGACAATTAAGGGACTGGGACTCCTGTCACAGCTTCTTCTGTAGAAACCTCTCATGCAAATGTTAATGTCAGGATGTGAGCTGCCTCAGAGGAGGAGTTTTCAGTCTTCATCTTATTTTGAATGCTGGCTTCTGAGAATGGTTTTTACATGGACATGTTCAGCAGCCTCCTGAAATCTTTACAAACTTGCATCCTTTGTGTCTAGATTTCCTATGTAAAAAGAAAAAGACTTTTATATTTAGAAAGGAATTGGAATTCTTGGCAAATAAAACTCCTGGCTGCTGGAATGCCTTTCTTAAATGTATATTTTGTTAGTAGCAAATATTTCATATGTTCTGGCAGCTTTTTTTTTGTTTGTTTGTTTGTTTTGCTTGGACATTGGAATATATTGTGTTCTATTTTGAGGAGGAAAAGTTAGGTTACCCACTACAAATTGCTGTGCCTGTAGTATGCTTGGGATAAAGATAAAAAGATTTGTAACTGGACCCTCAAATCCATGTAGCTAGATGTCAGAATTCCCAGTTTCTAGATATTCTTGGACACTGGTTTTACTTAATAGTTAAGCTGATAGTTTATTACAGAAGTTAATGTTTTGGGAGAGAGATTTATGACATAAAACAGGCTAAACCAGGATTTTTATGTAACAGGATTTTTCCATTACTGTGGTCTGGGTAATATTTATTTCAAGAGACATAATCTGATGTAATACACAGTACTGAAATGCAAATCTGATAATTGAAAAGTAGTGGACAAGCATTTGACAACTAGCTGCACATAAAAGACTTCACAACAAACAGTTTCTATAATTTTAAAACTGATAAGAAATAGATCAAAGGCTAAAATAGATAGGTCATGAGTTTGGATGGCTATCTAGAAAGATCTTCCTGGATGGATCCTAATAGAGGCAGGCAGGCATCCTGTATTCATTCCTTTAACCTGAGGTAGTGTATTCCAAGATGTATGCTGGCCATGCTTGCAAGGAATGAGCAAGTACCAAACCACAGAATCTGAAGCACCTTTGGACAATAGTTGGTAATCTAAAGCTGTCAGGCCTGCCATGTGCCCAGCGTAAGGCACCAGCCCGCTGAGGACCCTGGGGTATGAGACAGCAGCAGGAGGCTCTGAGCATTCTGCCAGCTGCTGCTTCCTTTCTTGCCCAGCCTCCTGAGGGGCAGGGCCTATCTCTGGTAGTTTGAAATGTTAAGTGTTGCTGCCTGTGCCAGGGTGATGGTCAGCACACAGAAGTTGGTGACAAAAGGCAGGACTCCTGACATCTATATAGGATGGTAGAAGGGTGCACCTCCTGCAGCTGAGCAAGATAAGGGCCACAGCTGGTTGGACTTCATCCCAAATGTGCTTGTGGTGCTGAAAAGAAAGTTGTGAAGGGTTCCCAAAAGGTAACAGCTGTGGCTATGTTGAATCCCAGCACTATGTGCCAAAAAATCAGTGTGCATAGCTGTGTTGCACAGGACATCCTGTCTTACCACAATCCAGATCACTGTCTTACAGTTGTGTCTTGCTGGAGCTGTACCAAAATAGGGATGGTAGCCAAGTGGTAGATGAACTTGTAAATGTTCTCTTTCCATTGCTATGAAATCACAAGGCTTTAGAAAGGACATGATGTGGGAAAATGGCTGCTGTGTAAGTGCTGGCTGTAATTAAGGTGCATTGGTGTAGGTATGTAGCAGCTGTGGTGTCGATAGGCTTGAGGCTTTCATACTTGGTACTATTAGTTTGCATCTATATTATAGAATCTAGTGGAAGTGAATTCCCCCCTGGTTCTACCTTTTTTCTTGGGGGTGGGGTGGGGTGTATGCTGTAGTAGCTATAGTAAGGGACATGCTAAGGTCACCATAGGGAGTATTTCTGTACTTATTCATTTCAGACTCTAAGCCTTTCCAGATATTCTCTTGGGCTGAAATAGCCTGTTTCTGATGTCCACTCACAAATTATCCTGTAATAAAAACCTCAAAAAAGCAAAACTCAACCTTTTGAGATTTTAAAAACGTATTTTCCCACTTGTGGGCTACCCAAATGATCCCTTAGCTCAACACAAACATCTGTGACAAGGATTGTGAAGTCGAACTGGTGGCTGTCCTCACTATGTCTGCTCAGAAGGAGAAGTACCCATTAATTTGAAACGAAGATGCTTAAAAGCTGGGAACTTGTTTGTGGGAGGCTAATTCACTGGCTCCTTCTCACGCGAACCTGTGTCAAACCTCAAAGAGCAGGGTGGGCTGTCTGGAGGCGCCCGGGCGGTGCTCGGCGATGCGCCGCGGCCGCAGGTGCCGTTTCCCGGGGAGCGGGCGCCGCTGCCCCGCCGGCCTCGGCCCGGCCCGGCCCGGCCTGCCCGGCGGCA
>VZUI01057208.1:0-19296 GCA_013401135.1 Cettia cetti | reverse complement strand
CTATTCCCAAATCTTTGCCTGAAAGCCCTTAATTGCAAAATTATAGTAATTTGGAGGGAAGGGGGGTTACATTCTCCATTCCAGGGAAAACTCCAGTTTTCCCCTGGCAGATACCTGTCTCTAAACCAGGACAGCAATGAACAGAACATTCTGTCTCTGCTGATTCCCAGCACACACCCAGGGCAATTTTCTATCTCCAGTTGGCAATTACACAGCCATGAAGTTCATGCTGTGAAAGGTCACCACAAGCAGAAGGGATGGAGTAGGAGATAGGTAATGATAAACTGGGGATCTCTGTATCTCTAAGATAGGTCTGAACACAGTTTGCAGCTTTTATGATAACTTTATCACTCAGTAACTTGCATTGTACATATCCTTTTTATGTTTTCAGTCATAGGATCTAATGGAAAAGATAGAAAACACTGAAATGCATCTTCAGAAGAGGTGGGCTTTAAGGGATCGTTGAGGGGACAACAAGGTAAGGAGGCAGGAAGTAAAATCACACTCTTATGGGAAATAGCACATTGGACTGTCATTGGACAGAGTGAGATACGGAGATGCACAGAAAATGTGAAAAAAATCACCTAGAAGAGACTCAGGGAAAGGCAGATAGGAAACTTTACTTTCTGTTTGTAATTTTTCACCCTCCTCTGCTGTAGTTGTTAGGGCAAGGTCTTGTTTTAAATTACTAGGAAAAAAAGATTAGCTTCAATATAGAAAAGTGTGTTAATATAAATATTAATAATTTATATGTTTCAAACGTGTTTTTCTTTGCTTCTCTCATTCTCTGTAGGTGAGAATGACTTCAGTGATTTTGGAGCAGTTGTCTTCAACCTTTGAGGTTTGTATGGGGTTAGTAAATGCCAGTGGTCCTAGTCCTTTTTAATAAAAAAATAGAGTTTAAATAATCTCTATTAATTGTTT
The DNA here is from genome assembly GCA_013401135.1 of Cettia cetti. Classification (NCBI taxonomy): domain Eukaryota; kingdom Metazoa; phylum Chordata; class Aves; order Passeriformes; family Sylviidae; genus Cettia; species Cettia cetti. The sequence continues at coordinate 18,372 of VZUI01057208.1, read as the reverse complement.
CTAATAATCTATTGCTTTTCTTAAACTACTCGTGATCATCATTATGAAGAAGTGTTTCATATTTAGGGCTGGAAGGATAGCTGCAATCTCCTCCTTGAGATCAGTGAAGGAGCAAAAAGAGAGCAAGAAATGAAACACTTTTCATGTAGTGGGATATTCAAACATCTTTAGCATCCTGGATACCTCACTTCTGTGTTTTAACTCCTCAGAACTACATCATTAAAATGATTTCACATCATAGACACACAATTTTCTTTTGTTAATGCGGATTTGATTTCCTTTCAAGTTAGAGCGCCCTCATGAATGCTTTTCTCTATTTGTTCTCTGTGTTATTAGCAGCGTTGTCTGAAGCATCTACCCAGTGACAGTTCATGAAACCTCAATTTTGGAACCTGATTTTGCCCATTAAAGCTTCATTCTGCATAAGAAAAGATTTAAAGCTAAACACAGCCATATTTTGTGCTGTTGTTGCAATCAGAAGCTTTTAAATGAGTCAGCCCTCAGTATGACTTGGTCACATGTTCTTTAAATTAGTCAAGTGCTTAATTACCATGCTGGATGTTTGCATGTATAAATGTAGATGTTTGTTCCAAGAGATACCTTGATACAATAGGTGTCATTTCATGTGTTCCAATTCCACAGAAAGAAGGGAATCCTAAATGAACAGAGCTTGAATTTGCAGAAAATTAAGGGCAACTACAAATGTTGTCTGCCCAGCTGGACTGGAAAATTAGACTATATTTCATTGCCAGGAGAAACAAGATACATGCCTTTGAAAATTTTGGAGATATGTGTGCAGCTATTTGCATCAGTAGGGCTCTAGGCTGATAAATAGAGATTATTGATATAATTCATTAACACCAGTGGTGATGGATTTCAGCATGGCTCATACCTCAAATTTCAGTTAGTTTGGTAACTGAACAATGTTTACAGTGTTTTAACAATGTTTGATTAAACAATATTAAAATTTGTTCTTTACAGTGGTGATTTCTGAATTTCCTTGTGAGCATGGCGCTGACTGGAAAATAAAACATCACCACAGGGAGCTTATGGGGAAAAACCAACAACAACAAAAATAGCTGTCAGTGGAACGGCGACAAACCAGATGGATTTGTGGTAACCTCAGCAAATATGGACACTGGGAAACAAGGAAAGGCAAACAAGGGGATTAGTGAGATAATGAGAAAGGAAATGTCTTTGAAACCAATAGGAGGTAGAAATTCTCCAGGCTTGATCTACTCACCAAGGCACAGCTGAGAGGTTTGAGTCAGGCAGCCAGTGGTGTTTAGGTGGCCTGAAAAATGCTGGATTGATCCCTTTCTGTTTCAGTGAGCTGGGAAAATGGGACACCCTGCAAGCAGAGGGACATCAAAGGCTCTTGCCAGGTGGCAGTGGTGGCAGGCACACGTGGCACTTGTGTGCCAGAGCATCAGCAAGTACTCCACAAGGGTAGTAATCTGCTCTGCTGACTGGATGGGTCAGCTTCCTATGGAATTGTTGCAAATTCCCTGTGTAGAGACAGGCTGCAAGATCCCATTACAATAGCATTTTCTAGGTGTTTATAGTCCAAATATAGTTGAAAATGTTTTTTCTTTAACATTTTTTTTTTGTCCTGAAAATACACACATGGACTATCTTATATTTAAATTGATTAATTTTCAGTGTCTCTAGCTGGATACTAAACATAACTGATTTTTAAAGATAATTTCAAGGAATTGTGAAATAAAGGCAGTTTTAAGAACCTGCTTTATTCTAGAAGATGTATGTAGCTGTCTCTTGAGGTGCTGTGTTTAACAGCAGTAACAACCATTGAGGTTTGTCCCTTGAGACAGTAGCAAATAGAGCCCAGGAACAATTATTCCTAGGGCACCAGCACACTAATTAGTATTGCTGGAATTGATAGGAGTTTCAGTTCCTTTGAAAATCTGTTTTTATTTTGATGTGAATACTTTAGCCTTCTTTTTTCACTTGAATTAACTGCCATTCTCAGTCTTTCATCGTAATAGGAGACATTTAAGGATGGAAGAGTGGCAAAAAGTAAACCACCTACTTAAACATCTTCATTCTGACAACATGAAAAGCTACAAAAAATCTTGGGGTTAGTGGGATATTAGAAAATATAAAACAACTCACCCAGCCTGGACTAATTGATCCAGCCCAGTGCCTGCCATCTGGCCAGCAGTTTGCTGGTGCCCTTTGCCCCAGCTCTCAGCATTTGAGTTCCTGCTCATCATTTCCTAAAAGCAATTAGTTCTGGATCATTATGAGTTGCAAAGATGGCCATTGTTTTGTTTAACATGTTAACATTTGTTAACAACTGCCAGGGACCGGCTTCTGAATTAGAGTCCTGGACAAGCCCTTGGCTGTTTTGACCACAGGTAGGTGCATAGAAAACAAACAGTGGATTCTTTTTTCCTGCTCTTTAAGCCCAAGTTCTCTTCTTGACCTCATTTTTCTGTTCACAGAAAATTCATTGCCTCAAATAGGTAAGTTGGAATTATGGAAGGTCAAAATACACACACAAAAAAAGCAAAATAATTCCATAATTAGAGTGTCATTAGTTGGACATTTAGTCCATTTTCACACATCCAAAAGACTGCCATCTTTTTATGTGTTTGAAGATCTGTGTTTCTAAAGTGTTCATCTTTGCATAATTATTTTGACTTACCATGAAAACTGTAACAAATTATTAGTGTGTTTTGGGTTTCTTTTTTTTCCCTGGAGGTTGATGCTAAGCTACCAGGTTAATTGACATGTTTCTTTCCAGCTCCTAATTGCTACTTGCACCCTGGCTGAACATTTCCAAGATATTTACAAGAGCTTTACATGTCGTTTACACTGCCAAGAAACTTATGATGTAGGGATAAAAATGAAATACAGATCATAACTTCCAAACCACCAAACTCATAAACACACTAAACCCTCTTGCACAAATCTACAGGGATCTAGCAGCATTCCTACCCAGCTTTGGTTGCATTTCCCTATTTTCCTTGGATTGAGGGCAGTGCTTGAACAGCACAATTGGGCCTTGACCTGTAAGATGGACTTCCAAACAATTTTAAGAGGAATACACATTTTTCACTTAGTTTTTTCCAAGACTTTTGGTCTAAAAATATTTGATTTTTTTTACAGCTGCAAGAAAGAGTGCTACATCATATGAAGCATGGAAATTCAGCCTAGTTTTGACCACAACTATTTTTGATTCCCCTGGGGTGAAAACAACTCCTTTTCAATAGTCCTCTGGTTATCATATCATTTGAGAATATGCTATCATTCTTTTTTTTTTTCCTTTTCTTTTGCTGTTAGGATGGTAGAGGGGTTCTTTACTTGTTTTCACAATGTGCTAATCCCTCTTCAGTTTGGTGTTTTTATCCATACATACTTCTGAAACTGATTCAAAATATGGAAGGCTGAGATACCTTGGTTTTCTGCCTGCATGACAGATTCCTGAGGCTTTTTGCTGTTTTCTTCCACAATGATGGTTTCCTCCTTTTCCTCCTCACCACTCCTAGGGTTTGCAACCAATATTTCCTATCCCGTTGTACTTGAGAATTATTTTCAAGTATTACCCTGTGGACTGGAGGTAGACCTGGTCTATCCCCCTCTATTTTGGTACTTTTGAACAGGGAGGTTTTGCTGTGATCCATTATGACTTATCCTACAATATCCACCCTCCATTCTTCATTTAATTTAATCGTTTTATTCAATTCTGATACATTCTGACTCACCATTTTATTGAGTGCTGATGGCTCCTGGCACCAGCCCCACTTTTACTGAATCATCCAGACTGTTCCCATATTTTTTGGGGATGGGTTTCTGGCTGTGCAATGCACAGAACACTACCAAGCACAGTGACTCTTCCATCTCAGGTGATGTGTCCCAGGAATTCTTTCCCAATGACACAGGCAAGGGGAAGAAAAGGGAGTTGGTCATCATCTCCCCATTACTTCTAGCATGTGTTTCATCCTGAGTGGCAATAACAAATTGGCCTGTGTTAGCCATCTCCTTGTTGGAAAAATATTTCTGGATTATGTGATAACAAGCAGCGCTGTATCATACCTGGAATTAGGGATCTGAGGATGTGGATGGCATTATGTTTATTCAGGCTGCACATTGACATGGTGGTTCCTCAGCCAACAGTGCTAATTAACAATGTGTGCCTGTACTGAGCTGACAATTAGGTTTGAAACCTTAGTATGGGATTGCTTCCCTAATGTTTTTTTCCCCCCAGGATTTTACTTTTTGAGGTTGGAATTACACATGCTCTTCTGCTGTATCAAAACCATGGTGGGAGACACATCCTGCATCTTCACAAGATGGGTGAGATGGCAAAAGATTGTTCATTCACAAAAAAAAGGGGAAGGAACACATTGGAAAAGTGTGACCAGTGCAGTATGGAAGGTGCTTTCTAATCAACATATTCACTTAGAAAGTTTCCATTAATTACTACGCTCACTTGGCAATAAATGTCCAGCTACAAATTCCTGCTCTCAACATACCGAGATTAAATATTCTCACTGAAAAGGCTTCTAAAATTTTTAATAAGAATAATATAATTTAGTAGTGAATACTAGAATAGTGTTATAGATTTCTTTGAAACTTTTTTACAGATGCTTTGAGAGAGAAACAATGATTTTTCCTCTATCTCAAACTTTCCTGTTTTAGTGGCCTACTAGTGGTACAAAGCTTGGGTTTCTGGCTTGCTTTTTTTTTTAAAAAAAGCCAATATTAATGGTCATACTAGCTGAGGTATACACCCACACTTTTCACATAGGACTTATAAATTTTAGATATAACTTAAAATTTCAGCCTAATTTTGGGCAACCACTCATTCATTTATTAAATTAGGTTTATATGCTATTGGTTCTGAGGTATTTAAACAATATGAAATACACCTCAAACTGAAACATCTATAACATTCTGCTACAGGTTTCTTTGCAGGTAGGCAAAGTTTTCTGATGTTTAGTGGAAAGGGTGAAAAAATTCTTGAGTTTACCAGAGAAATCAGAGATAAGAAGAAGGGTCATAAAGTAAGAAGGTAAGAAGTTCTTAGCAAAAGGAGAAGTCTGCAATTAAAGATATTTTGTTGTGGGTTACCCCCTTATTCTCATATTTGGCGCTTTTTCTTTTAGGAATTATTTTGTTGCTGGAAATACTGATTCATTGTAGGTTTGGTTGTTTTTTTTATTTTTTTTTTCCCACCACAAACATGTTTGAACTTTACGTTATATACACCAATTCAAAATGAAACACCTGAAGCCTCACAATGTTTTTGATCTGCTCCTCATTTGGGGCAGGGTAGAAAAAAAGAGTGCCAAAGTTTCACTACCACACTGCACTTCCCCTGTGGAAAAATCTTTGCAAGGCTGCTGAGTCTGTCTTGCCAGTGAAGAGAAAGAGATGCTCCCCTTTCCAGAGGCTTTAGGCTAAGGATGAGGAAAGAATGCAGATTTCTATTTTGAGTTTTATAAACAGAAAGTCGGCAGCTTTGCTACCACGCAGTCGGGATGTTATTCTGGACATCCTGCACTCTTCGTGTGTGAGGTGCTGCACATGCTGGTCCCTCTGTGAGGCAAGGACCTCGTGACTGTCACATCGTGGGGACAGGATCACCTATGCCACCTATGGGGATGTGTGTAGGCAGCGCCTCGCACACATCCCCATCCCTCGAGGAGTGACAGACAGCTCTTGTTCACAGGCTGTGTCTTTACCTTTTCCCGCATTTTGCTCCCTTTGGAGCTCCCACATGTTTGACGGACAGCCTGGAGCAGTTTAAATGCGGCGCTGTTGCGGCACTGCGGCCTCAAGAGGGAGGCAGCGGGTTACATGACACGGCAAAGCGGCTAATCCTATCGAGTTCGGGATTCCTTGGGAGAGTTAAAGTCTAAGCACGACCAGGGGGAAGCAGAATTTAGGCACAGCCTAATCCACAGATTATGATGGAGTAGTAGCTAGGAAGCTGTTGCTGCACTTGGTGTATTTCAGCAGCACGACGAACGCTGCGGGTGTTGTCCGATGGTTTTGAATGATCCCAGGCAAGGCAGACGCGGGGTTTGACCTTGAATGTTCTCAATAATTTCTCTTCAATTCTTTTTAGCACTGTTTGCCATTGTAAATAAGCACTCATCTCAGCATGCCCTGATAAGCTTTGGGGCATCCACAGCACTCTTAGAGGGTAATACTTTATTTGGCTTCCCAGCAACTTCCTAACTGCTCAGGGTAATGAAAAATACAATTTTTAGCTGTAATTCTTTCTCTATGGCTGATATTTCCATTGGCTTTGTAATCACAGTGATAGAGTCTTGATAATGTTCTTGTCAATACTGTGTCCCTGGCTAAGAGGGGAGAGGTGAGGATATGAACGTCGTTTCAGGAAACACACATCTGTTGCAATCGATACAGGTAATTTGCTCTACCAAGTGCCTCATGAGACAGATTGATATTACAGCCAGTGAGTGGCTGTAGTAATAAGTGCAAATTTGACATGAAGCTCCTCCAAATGTATATTTTGGCACACAGGACTGCAGCAGGTTTCCACACAGACATGATATAGCAGTGGAGCCCGTGACCAGACAACAGATTATTTCAAGTGCCTCCAAAGAGTTATTTTACACTGGTAGCTATCATACACAGACTTGGCAGAGCTGGTGTTAGATCAGAGCTAAGGATCTGGGTGACTGGGGAAGTTTATCCTCCTGTAACTTTATGGTTGGATGTTGTAAATTAGAAGCTGTTAAATGCTGAAGAACAACATCATTGTCTGCAGCTATTTAGTAACACCTGATGGCTCTCAGAATGTTCTGGTTGTATGATTCCTGCATTAGAAAGAAAATGCAAGCACTGTAAAGTTGTAATTAACAGTAAAAGTGAAATGAGAAGAAGAGGAGTGGGAAAAGAGGCCTCAGTAAGTTTCAGTACACCCTTCATCTTGCATATTGTCATATGATGAAGGAAATCCTCTTTTACTCCCTTCATTTGATCTGATTCCAAGCAAAATAAAATTCCCCCCACCAACCTTCACTGGTAAGATTTCTGATAGTGATTGATGCTGTACCAAGTTTTTATCCAGGAATTTAATGCATTCCGATCTAGTCTTTCTTATTCTGACAATTTTCTCCACCCTTTGTCATCACAAAATCATTTTATTGGGCAAAATAATCCAACATAGATGCATAATTTTGGTAATTCCATGATCTTTCCAAATAAGGCCAACTATAACACTTGCTCCGTTGTTTGGTGCACTTAAAATTTTAAAAGCATTTTTATGTCACCCCTTGTCTTCATACATTCCAAATTTCAGGACAGAAATGTTCAATGCTTGTTGAGGATTACATTTTAAATTAGATAAAATGTCATTTGTTGTATCTGAGATTAGTTTACTTTTTCTACTTCAATTTTTTTTTCTTTTTCAAAAAACACCCATGGAATAAATGCATTACAAGTGAAACAGCTGCTGGGGAAGGAAGCTCTTTCCTGCATCTAAAAACTGTAGGAAGCATCTTTAGTACTACTTCAATTCCTAGAAAGTGTTTGATTTAAAGACGCCTTAACCTATACAATGTGTGCTGAATTGAGAGAGATTGAAAATGAAATGAACCAGAAATGTTTAAAGATCAGAAGATTCAGCAGCAGTGCTGAAAGTGTGTGAGGAGAGTCATTGCAAATGTAGGCAGACTTTGGGAAGGGGAAGTTGTCTTGAAAATGATTCCTCTATCCTTTGCAGTGGAAAGAGCAGGATTCATGGAATCCTTGTGGTGGTTGGAAGGCACCTCTGGAGATCACCTAATCCAGCCCACAAAGCAGGGTCACCTAAAGCAGCTTGTCCAGGATTGTGTCCGGTTGGGTTTCTCACTATGGAGATTCCACAGCCTCCCTGGGAAACCTGTTCCAGGTTTTCACCTGTTTCACCTGCTCCAGTGTTTTACCACCCTCACAGCAAAAGGTGGAGGGGTTAATGTTTAAATGGAATATTTTGTATTTCAGTTTGGGCCTACTGCTTCTTGTTCTTTCCCTGGACACGACTAAGAAGAGCCCACCTGTCTTTTTCCTTATTTTATTCATCTGGTATTTATAGACAGAGATACTGTCCACCTGCTCCAGAATGAACAGTCCCAGCCTCTCAGCCTCTCAAATGACAGAAACTCCAGTCCCTTAATCATCTTTGTGTCCCTTTGATGGACTAACTCCAGTTGGTGTGCATCTCTCTTGTACTGGAAAATGCAGAGCTGGACTCTGACCGAGTCTCATCAGAGCTGAGCAGAGGATCACCTCCTCCACCTGCTGGCAGTGCTTTTCCTGGCATGCTGCTGCCTTTCATCGCCACAAGGATGTATTCCCAGCCCACATCCGACTTGTTTTCCAGCAGGTCTTTTTCTCCAAAATTGTTTTCCACTTAGATTGAAAGGAGACAGTTATCCAGGCAAAAAATCATTATCTTGTCAATGAGATGTGGCAGAAGCGAGTGTCAAAAGCCTTGCTGTGGCGAAGGTAATATCAACTGCCCTTCCCTCATCCATCATACCACTGATATCATCGTGGAAGGATGACAGATTAGTCAGGGATCATGTCCCCTTCCTAAATCAATGGAGAATGGATTGAGAGCAGCCTGGAAAAGACTTGGGGGTGCTGGTTGATGAGAAGCTCAACAAGACCCAGCAACACGCACTTGCAATCCGGAAAGACTGCTGTATTCTGCATCAAATACTGGGAATTTATTCTTCCCTGTGAGGCTGCTGACACACAGGCACAGGTTGCCCAGAGATGTTGTGGATTCCCCATTGCTGGAAGGCTTCCAAGGCCAGGTTGGATGGGGCTTGGAGCAACCTGGTCTTGTGGGAGGTGTCCCTGCCCATGGCAGGGGGTGGAAGTAAGTGGAAGGTCCCTTCCAATCTGGACTCTGAGAGTCTAAATCACCTTTTTGTTCTTAATGCTTTCCAGGCTTATTTGCTCCACTCCTTTCCCAAGGATAAAGGTGATGCTGAGCAGTTTGTACCTGACTGGTGCCTTGAAGGATCTCTGAAGAAGTTGTCTGAACAGCAGCAGCAGAAAACCACCTTTTTGTTCATTTTGGGCATCTGATATACTTGTGCACGGAGATTTTACTCCAAATGCCTCATCACTCCAATTACATCTACTACAAAAGGCAGCTCTTGGGTGTAGAAAAGATATTCTTAATAGAGTCTCACTACTTCTTATGCATTTCATACCTGAAAATGTGTGTCAGAAGCAGGTTGTAATATAAAATCTTTAGCAATTAAAGTTTTTTAAATGGTCTTGCTTAACAGTCACTATTAGTCGTGATAGACATGACCTCTTCTTTCTTGACAGTACTAATTTTGAGAAGCTCTGCCTTATCTGTCATTATAAATAACAGAAAAGCTGATCTGGGCTGATTTCTTATGCTAAGCAAATTTAAGTTCCTGATCTTATTTAAATAGAAATTATGTTTTAATTGACAGCCTAAGGATACGAGCGAGGCAAGTTATGTAAGGACAAGAAATGTCTTTTATTAGACTAAATAGCAGAGTAGGAAAAAAATGTGGCAAGATTTGTTAAGCAGGAGTGTTTCTCTTGATGGGAATTGTTAATAGCAAAATGTAGTTTTAGGCTATGGTAAATCACAGATAAAACCTGAACATTAACAGCCTGAAGATTTGTTCAGCACACTCTGATTTCAGTGACTTCTAACCATCTGAAAAGCTTACACAAGGGACAGTATTATTCCTAAAATTCTACATTCATGAGACTCTATGTTCTCTTTTTAAATTTTAATTAGTGCTATCAAGTAGATTTACCTAATTTACCAGTCAAGACATTCTGAAAGGGAAGTATTGTAACCTTGGCAAAGGCCATTTTGCACAAAATGAATGGGGGAAGAATTTGAGTTATTACACAGTGATAAAGTTTCTCTCCAACTGGAAAGTACAGGAGTCTGGCAGTGGTGAGGTCAGCAGGGAGTATTTGGTCACTGCAAATAGTGGACCAGCAACTCCATTTAGAAAGCAAGTTGAGGGCTGGATGGGGATTTTCTGCATGGTAGAAAACACATCAGATGAAAGTTTTCTCTCCTTCACTGGTGCTTTGAAAATATGCAAAATGAATTCTCTTAACTCCTTTTTTTTTTTTTTTTTTTTTTTTTTTTTTTTTTTTTTTTTTTTTTTTTTTTTTTTTAGATTTAATTTAGACTTGATATGTGATTCACCTGCTCTAGTTGTGCTTCATCTCTGCTCCCCCCACGTCTCCTGCTGTCTGGGCTCACATTGATTTTCAGGTATCAGACAGCAGCTATCTTTGTTTATTAACAAATACAGTTCTGAATCTTACAGATAAAAATTTAATGAAGCAGTTACACAAGTTTAATGAAGTAGCTACACAAGGAAAATGCCATTAGCACGTGTTCAAAACAGAGACAGCAGCTTGAGAAGGAAATTTCCAGCAACATCCACGGAAACCCAGCCAGCTGTTGAGTCTTTGGGCTCATTAACCTCCCTCCCACAACTGCTTTAAATAAGATTTGAAAAGGGCTTCTCTTTCTTTGGTACTGCTCTGAGGGGTTGCTTGCACCAATCAAGCAGCTTCTTTGAGGATTCTGCTAAGGCCAGTTGTGTTATTTTTCTTTTCCCCCATGGAAATTCTTGAGTCTTCTTTGCTTCAAGAGAGTAAAATAAGCTTGTGTGGGACCTAGAGGAAAGGGATGTTTATGCTGCTCAATACAAATATATGAATATTGTTTCCTAGAAATTCACTGAACTTTGTGGCTTGAACAGTAATGGGTCAATCTTGATACTAGTTACTTTAAAAAGTATTGATTTGGAGGCTTTGGTACAGATTAAGTTTATGGGGATTTTACACTTGCTTTGACTGCTGTAGTTCCTTACAACAAGTGTTTATTTTTTAAATAGGTTTGCTATTTATCCAGATGCTTTTTGTGTATCAGAGAATTCAAAGGCTTTTTATTTCCAATTAATTCTGGTGTACTTTAAATGAAAATGTTTAAACCCTGTAGTTTATCAGAGCCAGAAAAACTCATGTCTGAACCCTTTACATGAAGGAAAATGGAGCTTCCAGAGCCCCATGCTTTTGTTTAATATGGAACTTACACTGTTATGTGTTTTATCTGTTTTGTTTATGTTCCTGGAAGTCTTCTGGTGCTTTCTACTTTAGCACTAATTTTAGAGAGAAATGATTATGAGAAAATCTCTCTGTGGAAAGTTGACTTTTATTGTGTGAAAATAACTTGGGATTCCTGTTGGCTCCAGTTGAAATATATGCAAACAAACAAACAAAAAAGATGATTGTGCCTTATGAATCAAGGAATGTTAAGTTGTTTTCATGGGTGTTTTGATGTATGACCTGTTGCCATTATTGGGTTCAACATCTTGGAATTTGAGGTTTAAATCTTCTATAAGGAAAATCCTTTCCATTTGGGAGTGCTTCTGTTCTAAGGTGTTTTTTTTTCACTGTGGAAAAGGCTGGTGATACCTTTGTAGCAGAAAGAGAAAAGGATTTATCTGGCAAAGTTCTTTCTTTTATAAATAAATACTACAACGAGGAAAGACTGTCTGAGGGAAGTGGGACGGCAGACACTGCTTGATAAACCAGATAATTTTTGGTGTTGTTAAATTACATGGAATGGCAGGAATAACAAACTGTGTGGGAGTATGGGAGAAGTGTGATAAAGGGAAGGAACAGAAGTGGTGTGTAGAAGTTTTGAGTGCTTGCACAGCTGCATTTTTCCAAAACAATGTCAGGTTCCTATTTGCCAACTATGTAGCAATTCTCTGTATCAATTTAGCCTTGCTTTTGTGATTTAAATAAATCCCAGGAGACAGAACAGGATGAGTTTTAGAGAAATCTTTTGCAAAGAAGCATCACTAAAGAAAGCATGAAGGATTTTTGGTGAGAGGGGCCAACTCTGTTGCCTTTTCTTGCCCCATTCCCATTCTTGCAGTGATCCTTGTGAAGACACAAGTTTTCTGTGCATGATCTTAGAGGAACTAACAGGGGATAAAATATATACCCTGGTTTTGAGGAGGCACCACACGGTCACCCACCGAAAGTCTTGTTTAAGAGGCCTGCAGTAGTCTGTGGCACACTAAGATTGGGGACTAAATACAGGTGTAAGAAAAAAAGATGATAACTTTTTATAAAGAAGTGTATTGATTAAACACACAAGACTTAACATTGGGTGCTTTGAATCAGTCCTGCCTTGTCCTACATTTAGGGACCTATTTACCTTGTCTACTGTCAGTTTTGTATTGTCAGCTATTAAAAAATAGCCTTAAAAATACACCAAAATAGCAGAATTAGCTCTGATCTGTAAAATAACACCCGAGCAATCCATCAGTAGTGCAGTAAAAATACCAATTTCTGAGCTGAGAGTGGAGCACAAATGAGGTGCTGAGGTGTTAAGATTTCCAAATAAATTGGAATTATTTTGAGAGAATTAGGTCTCTTTTTATTAGACAACTTTGCTTTGTGTTCACGATTTCATGGGGAGAAGCTATGAAAAAGCCGAGAACTGTATTATAGTTGGACTTCAACATAAGAAAGATAAAAGATGATTTTATGTTTTAAAAAAATCAGTTTGGGCGTGGAAGTGAGGATGCCTTGTTAAGTATTTTGTCTTTTAGTATAAACAGAAGCTGCTTGACCCTGTGAGCAGAAGTGCATAAGTAAAATAGATGTTTTTTTAAGTATTTAACTCATACCTAATAGTTATGATACATTTTTATTGACACTAAGTAAAGTATATACTGCAGTACAAAAAGACAAAGGGTTCTCCTGTAAGGTATTGTAATTTTGAAGCAGGAAATATCTTCCCTGTATCATCTAAACCATCCCTCTGTCAGTTAAAAAATATTCCCCCTTGTCCTGTTGTAACAGGCCCTTCTGAAAAGTTTGTCCTCATGGTGCAAAGACAGTTTGTCATTTTGAACCTAACTCTGGAAATCCAGGTATTGAAGCTGGCAATAGTTGGAAGCTGTATCTTGTAAGGAACATTACTGTGGAAAAGATGTAAATATATATATATATATTAGTCTGTAGTTAAGGGCTGTGTAAGATCTGTCTTGACAGTATTTTTTCATGTGAAAATACCCTTTGTGAGAGGTTTTGAACTTACTCTATTTAGGCTTTCACTCATACCCCTTCACATATACTCTACAAACAGCAAGAATATGGCAGGAATAGAGAGCAAAATCCAGAACCCGTGTGAAGGAACAGATTAAAATGTCCATTGAGCCGGAGGGGTTTTACCCACTTTGTCACAGTGGCGGCATTATCAAGGACACGCATTCTGGTTTGCTTTATCGTGTTTGCCGGGATGGAGGGGCCGTGAATAGCAGCGGGTTTGGGATCGTGGTGGGGACTCGCAGGAGCTTTGCAAAGCGCGCTTCTAAGTTCAACTCCCGGCATTTGGGGACCCGAGCCCGAAACACCGCGAGACGCTGCGGCCGCGCGGGGGCGCCCTCGCCCCGCGCACCCCGGCGGGACGCGCCGGGCTCCTCCGCCCCGAGCGCGGCTCCAGCCCGAGCTCGCTTTGCGAGGGACCCGCCGTGCCTCAAAGGCTCCTGCCGGGGCCCCCGGGGCCCACGGCACCGTCCCCGCTCCCAGCGCCGACCCCCGAGAGGCTTCGGCGCCCCTCACCGCGCACGGCCCGCTCCCCGCGCCCTCCCTCACCGCGCCTCCCGCCCCACCCCTCTTGCGTGCCATTGGCCGGGCCGCTCCCCCGCCGCCGCCGATTGGTGCTCGCCGCGCGCCTTATCTGCATGCGGCCGTGAGGGCCGCGCCGCCGAGCCGCGGCCGGGAAGTTGCGCCGGAGCCGCCGCCGAGCGCCCGTCCTGCCCTGCCGTGCCTCCGCGCCCTCCGCCCGGCTGAGCGCAGCCTCCCGCCGGGATGGAGGTAGCCGGGCCCTTGGGGAGGGCTCCTGCCCGCTGCGCTGCCGATCCTGCCGCGCCGCTCGGGGCTCGCTAGGGATCTGCCCCAGGCTCACCTTTCGCGCTTGTCCTGCCGCTTGGCTTAACCCGTCTTTCCTATGGCTGGGATATACAGCTCGACTCTGAAGACCCTGGAGGATTTAACTTTGGACTCTGGTTATGGGGCAGGGGATTCCTGCAGGTCCCTTAGTCTCTCTTCTTCCAAGTCCAACTCGCAAGCCTTCACCTCTTCTCAGCACAGAGGCAACTGGTGGTATTATTCGGGCTCCATGAACAGTAGGAATAACAGCTGGGACACCGTGAACACCGTGCTGCCGGAAGACCCCGAGGTCGCAGATATCTTCTCCAGGTGCCCTAAGCTGCCGGATCTCGAGGAGTACCCTTGGACCGATGAAGACATCGGCAGAATCCTGCGCAAAGGGAAGGGAGACAGCCAGGGCAGGAGCTTTTCGCAGGAGGCTGTCAGGCGGCTCTCGCAGCTGCTGCGGCGCGCCCTGATCAGGGTGTCCAGGGAGGCTCAGCGCCTCAGCGTGATGCACTCCAAGTGCACCCGCTTCGAGGTGCAGAGCGCCATCAAACTCATTCAGAGCTGGGCCCTGGCCGAGAGCTGCGTCCTGGCCACTGTCAAGGCGCTCTCCCTGTACAGCATGAGCGCCGGCGATGGGGTGCGGAAAGGCAAATCCGCCCGCTGCGGCCTCACCTTCTCGGTGGGCAGGTTTTTCAGGTGGATGGTGGACACGAGGATCTCGGTGAGGATCCACGAGTACGCGGCCATCTCCTTAACCGCTTGCATGGAGAACCTGGTGGAAGAGATTAAGGCTAGGGTTTTGGCCAGTCAGAACCTGGACGGTGGAGGGGAGATCTCGGCCGAAATCCTGGAGATGGTTATCAACAACGATGCGGAACTTTGGGGAGTGTTGCAACCTTACGAACACCTCATCTGTGGGAAGAACGCCAATGGTAAGATCCCGCTTTTACAGTCTGTTGACTTCACCAGCAAGTTTTACTGCAAAGTCCTCGCTGTCTGTGGACTTGGGGTTTTTCTGGGTTTTCATTGCGCTTGGTCGTGGTTTGTGTGTGCGAGCATGACGGTCCTGCCAGGCAAGAACGATCCTGCTCTGTTCCTAAGACGTACCAGATTATAAAAGGCTGTGGGAAACGAAGCCCTGTTGTCCTAACAAACATCTGACTTTCCACCAGCTGCTGTTTTGAGAATTTTCGCTCTAACTGGCGTGCAGATATGTTCTCTCTAACTCTAAGATGAAATGTGCTTTACTAGCTGGTGCCCAGAAAGTACCACTGTATCTCTTTTAAACAAAATTTATCTTACAGCGAGTATCTTGTAGTTTCGTCTTAAAGATGCTGTTACCACGTACAGCCTGGAGAGGGAAAACAACATTAAATCTTTTTTTTTTTTTTTTTCCTTTGCGGTAGTAAAATTCACTTTTTGAACAGAAACTTTGAGCTTGTATACTTTTGAATTCCTTGTAATTCAGCAGAAAGCTGTGGCGTCCTTTCCTACCATAAACAAGAGCGTGTGTGTGAGTGTAGGACGATGAGAATAACACCGTGTTGAGGTACTTACCGCTGTCATTTGTTTGGAAAGCAAAGTTTCCGAACACTTAAGCAGATAAAGGAATGTTGCCGTCTTCTTAGTGGAGCGAGGAGCAGTTTGGAAGGCTTAAGCCGTGACAGTTGTGTTAAGGAGCTGCACTGTTTATTTTGCATTGTCACACTGAGGAATACCATATTTTTCCACGGAAAATTCAGGGAAACGTCCAGTTTAGAAAAGTAATTTGTGTACCACCCACGGTTTCATGACTTTTGCTGGCCTCTGTTACGGTCGACTATTCCATGCTTAACGCGTTTTCGATTTAACTCTATAAACGAAGGGGCTTAGCCTTTTCAAAAGGGAATCTCACAGCGAGAGAAGTAAAGGAGTTGTTTTAATTTGAGGGGAAAAAAAACCCCTTTGAAATTGGCAGAGATGGGCTGACTCACCTCCTCCTCCCTGGGCGCGTTGTTTTCTTGCAGCCTTCCTCTTACCCAGGCAATTCCGCGGTTCAGATCACGAGCAGGTGACTGCGGGGAGATGTCCCCATTGGGTCGGCATTGCTAAACATCAGTGAGATACATGTGAAGAGCCTTTTGGATGTTCTGTGTTGGCTCCAGTTGAAGGCGTAGCTGTAAGTTTCAAGGTCAAACACAGACATCTACCCTTCTAACTAAAATCGCCTGGGTGACTAGAGAGGTATGAGGATGCCGTGTCTGCCAAAACACTTGTCATTCTTCGTTTATCGGGGGAGTGTCTGTTTGCCATCAGCTCCGAGAAAAGGACTTGTTTCTCCTCTCTTGTTCCTTATTTAGGGAACCTGGAGTAAAATATTTTGATTCTGGGAAACGAAATGTACGTTTCAGCTCTTCTCTGCTCAGTGCTTCGTCCGTTCAGGTTTTGTGTGTAAAGTGAAGAGTTGGACCCTCACTCAGCTTTTTGTTTAATTTACTTCTTCAGAGAAATTTCCTTGGAAAAACTGCAGTGAGTGAATGGATGCTGGTGTTGAATGGAAAGAAGGGAGAGTGTGCAGGGAAATTATAAATATTCAGAGCACCAAATGGTCAGTTATGATAACGCTCCCCCACAGTGGAAAGCCAAGCAGTCAGTGGCCACAGAAGGATTGGCTTCTGTTGCCTCTTTTGTTGTTTCTGCCTTTCAGATCAATCCTGTCAATAATTGAATGCATTTTTTAAGTCTGGAAATTAACTAAAACCGCACATGAAGGCATCCTGTGATTTCCTGTGACAGTCTGTCATCAGTGTTTTACCTGACACAAGTCAGTGAATCCTCTAAATGGCTTTTCTTGCAGTTGGAAGGCCACAAATGGTTTTATATGGATGCAAAAAAGCTTGAAATAACTTCTCTATTCTTCTCCCTGTAGGAATTGTAAATGAACTAGTATTCACGTCATTCTGCACAGTGCTTTCAAATGATCTTGTCTTTTACATTAATTTAAATCTGAAGTAGATCTGGCAGTGAAATAACTGTATTTATTCCTGTTTAAGGAACAGGGAAACTTGCTTTACTGCCACTTTGTTTCTTTTCTAGTAAAAGCATTTAGTGGAGCACTTGTAAATTGCAAACTTGGGGGGATGTGTGTGTATGTTGGGTTTTGTTTTATAGCCCTGAGTTTGATGTCAGAGATAAAAAGCACTTAGAGGTTCAGTTCTAGCTCCAATCAAGCATTGTAATCCCTGGATGAAATCCATGGTGCTGTCCTATGCAGAAGATTGCTCAGGATTATTATAATGGACGTTTCTGGCATTATGATCCATTGAATACCATTTTCATTATTAGATCAGGACAGCCTGCTGCTTTGGAATCAAAGAAACAGTAAGTAAATACATAAATCTTCTTAAATTCTCATGAGACTGAGGTTTAGACCTGTATTTCTTCAGTGACTAATCTCCCATCAAAGACCATAGTCCAGTCACTGGTCTTGAAGCTTTGGAGGCTGAAAGAGCAGCACTGAGTATTACAACAAATGTGTTTTAATCAACACCTGCTGTGTGAAGGGTAGAGTTGAAAACTCTGTAAATGCTTAAGGGGGAATTTTAATATTATTTAAAAATAAATAATAATCTGTGGCTTGCTTGTTTATTTGCCCTTTCTGTAAAGCTGTTCTTTAATCAAGTTTTTTTTCTGCTGCTGTGAGCCATTCTCTACCCACAGTGCGAGTTTTCTGACTTTGTGCTTGGGACTTGGTGGCTCTGCCTTGGAAGGAGGAGGAGCGACCTGAGCCTCTGGCCCTGAGTTCTGCCAGGCTCTGGGTGTGTTAATGCCTCCAAGGGTAAGGTCTTTTTAGGCAGAGTTCAGGTGGGATGTTGCAAAAACGATGCAATGTTGGAAAGAAAATGAAACGAAAGCAGCAAAAATGATAAGCAGGTACTGAACAGTGTGGCTAATGAAAGGTAAAAACAAGTAAATTGTAATACATGTTTTATTTTCTGTTTTTATTTACATGGAGGTGTATATATGCAGTGGTAGAGAATGCATCCAGTGGTTTCACAGGGATTTTGAGGCACGCTAATTTGGAATATTAGAGTCTATTAATTTCAGATGCTTGAGAGAGAGGTTGAAACCTGAGCTTACTTTGGGAATGTGTTTCTTTTTCTTAATCTGCCTATGTTTGGTGCGTGGTTCTTTAGACTCTGAGCTGTCAGCACTGCAAATACATTTTGATATTATTGCCCTGTTAATTACAGTACTTGGGTTGTACTGAACTCTCTGGTTATGGTCAGGCACTCCCGTGTCTGCCAGTCCACCTGCTGTGCTGTTTAATGCATCAGCACATTCTGGTGCTCTGGAGATAGAAGTGTTGACAGATGTTTTGCCAAGGGAAAAAAAAAAAAAGAAAAAAAAAAAAGAGGGGGGGAAGGG
>VZUI01057206.1:0-22325 GCA_013401135.1 Cettia cetti | reverse complement strand
CAGTATTTTCTACTATTGAATTTATTTTATTTTACCTTATTCTACTTTGTCTCTTCTTTCTCTTATTAAATTGTACTTCTGACTTGGAGTCTCTCACTGGTTTTGCTTTCAAACCGATACACACTCTAGGCCCAGTTTCACATTCAGAAATTCATAAAGACTTCCTGGGGCATTTTTCCTAATAACTACCTGTACTTGTGTCTCTTTCAGGGTCTTTCACAGGTTTGTATGAATGGTTGTTAGATACATGTGACTGAATGAGAAAGGATGAGAGTAAACAGCCTCAAATTGTGCCAGGAGAAGTTTAGATTGGATAGTCGGAAAAATTTCTTAACTGGAAGACTTATTGGAAGAGGCTGCTGAGGGAAGTGGTTGAGTCAAGATCCCTGGAGATCTTGCAGACACAGCACCTAGGGACGGGGTTTAGTGAACTTGGCAGTGCCGGGTTAATGGCTGGACTCAGTGATCCTAAGGGACTTCTCCAAGCTAAATGACTTTATAGATAAATGCTCCTATTAACTGCTCACAGATTTCAGATGTAGATCCAGCCTTTTTAATTTCCGCATGAGATCCTATGCAGAAAAGATAAATTGTACACAGATGCATCTTACTTCTCTTGTTAGCTTGAATTAGTGAACACTGGATTTTATGTGTTTTCATGGGTTTTTTGCAGATGACGTTCCAGTTCTCATGTGTGTTTCATAAGTCAATTGTGCACTGACCTCAAAAATATTCCCATCTCTACTTAAACACAATTCTGCCTCTGAATTTAACATGATTGTAGTTAATTATTAACATCATTGCATAGAATACCTTTTAAATTTAGACTCATTAAGATTGTATATTTAATCTGTGGTTGGAGTTAACAGGAACTAGATCAAACAAAACTCCACATGCAATAGAATTATCTCAGAGAGACGCTGGTTAAAGGACAGCTCCTGGCCTAGTCTGTCCACTTTTGCTCATCACTCTCTTTGTGCACATCTGGTGTTCCCAGAGCTTGCTCTGCCTTGTTTGTCCCAATACCCCAACCCACACTCACAGTGACACACAACTTTTGCACAAGATTAATATGGTTGTGGTTCCAGAGCCCTTGGATGAGGTGTACCCTAAACAGAGGGGGGTTCTTAACTCTGTGGCATGATGCCCACACTGAGCACTGGGAGTACTGACACAGTGCTAAAAACTGCTGCTTGGTGCAGCAAGAATTACCTGCCCTACCTGCTGTGGACTGAATTCAAGAACCCTGATCTCCAGATGCATTTTTAAATGAGAAGGTGTTCCAGGTATTGCTCTGTACACAACTTGCATTTCACAAGGAATGACCATCACTGCCTGGAGCGGGAAATTCCCAGAGCCTTCCACTTCTGTTCTGTGCAGTCTTTATCCAGGAACATCTACATTTTGCAGCTTTCAGTTGTGGTGAACTGGATATACTGCTGCAGCTTGAAGCAAATTAAAAAATTAAAATTTGTGCTCAAATAGATAGGAAAACTAATACTATGACTAACAAGGAACCCCTCATGTATTTATATAAATTTAAGACAAAATTCTGTTTCAAAATGTCAATTTCATTACATCTTCTGTCCTGACTTCCTCCTTGACAAATGTGGTAGCAACATCAACTTTCCCAACAAAAGCTGACAGGACAAGGCCACAGCACCTGTGTAGAAGCACTGATTCTTTTGGTTCCTGGAAAGGTGGGAGACAGTTTATATTTTTTCCCCTCAAACAGGTAGAGAGAGGCCTTCTGCAGTTTGGGTTTATAGATGCATTTCCACATTCTTACTCTGCTATTGAAGAGGATGAAAATTACCTGTAATAGTCTAAGGCATCTTCGTCATTTCTCTCACCAGCAACCCACTTTCCCCTCCACTGAATTGCCATTGCTGTATTCACAAGAGAAATACTTAAATTCACTGAACACACTCACTCGCTGAAAGGATCATTTGATAATGTTACCAGTTTTAATGTTTAATAAACAACCAAAATGATTAGAAAACTTTGTACTTTCTCTAATGCAATTATTTCAGTCAACTCACAGACTGAGGATTTTTAAATTTTTAAGACCTTGTTCTCTATAAATTTCAATGGACATATCTATGCAATGCAGTGGGAAAGAATGGATTCCACTGTGAAGATGATGGGTTTAAAATCAGGTAAAATATGACTGATCCAGTTATCTGCAATGGATATGAAGTAATCCTTATGAAAGATTCAATATGATTGCTGAAGATATACTGTATTTTCAGCAATCATATTGAATCTTTCATAAATCACCTCTCCTTACAAAAACAGTGGAACAGATACAAGAGGAAGGCTGACAGGCTAATTATTCATGTATGCAATAGATGAAAACATTTCACTGATATCTTGCTGGATAAAGAACCCTGGTAGATCAGATGTCATACAGACATGCTCTGATGTAACATTTCCAGAGAACTGCTATAGTGACTGAGTGCTGAGTGTGAGAAGCTCAATTCTAATACCAGCTCCAGAGTCTGTTTTTGACCCAACAGGTTTATATGTACCACTGAACAAGGTGAGATCTTGGGAAAGTGAAAGCAGGCAATAACATCAACACTATGGCAACAATCCAACTTTGAAAGGGTGCTCAGGGCGCCTATTTATTCACTCATTGTTTTTGCAGTTGGGCTAGCAAATGAACAATTCCTGTTCTCCATTAAAAAACTCTCCTCTGTTCAGAATTCCTTCAGTTTCTGCCAGATTGCTCACCACCATTCTACTTGGAATACTGGCAAACACAGAAACATTGGGATAAAATACCACTAAGGAATTCATTTTACAGCATCACCACTACTGGTAGGATTTTGTTTCTGAGCAGTTATTTTCATGCAGCAAAGGACATGTTGTTACTCAAAAGGCATACATTATTCTGCAAGTGAGACAAACAATAAATCACTGCCAGATCCCAGTATCTCTGGCATACTCCAAAGCTGCTGGTTTCTTCCCCTGTGTTGTTATGCTTTAAATCTTATTACCATCAGAAAGATTATGTGGAATTTCCTGTTACTTCAGTTCACTGCCAGCTGGCCTTTGCCTTCCATGAGGAAGGCTCCATGAGCTGCATCGTCTGTGGTGGTCACATTAAAAACGGAGGAGGTAATGAACCCAATAGCCTTGTCCAGGAGGTGTTTAAGGCTTCACTCCAGGCCTCACTCATGGTTGCCTCATTGGTTTTAACTTTCCCCTGCAGCGCTCTGTGAAAGATGTTCATTGTGGGGTGCTGTGCATAAAATATGTAAATGCATAAAATATATAAAATAATAAATAAAACAATAAAGTTTATTATTAGCATTGCCAATGGAAAACAGGAAGGTGACCAAAACAGTGAACTGGGTGAGCAGAGTTGAGGAAGTTGCTTCTTTATTCCACCTTTACCTGACTGGCCAGTTCATTGTGCAGCTAAGAGGATATCCATGACTATTTCACTTTGAGCAGTGGAAAGCTGCTCTCACTTTCTGGTTGCCAGAAGATCTGACAGGCTCTCAAGAAGCTGAAGACTGGTAAGTGTAGGAATAATTTTGCACCTCTTTTTCTTTCCAACTATGCTCCCTGACTGTCAAAGGAGGCTCCCTGGAAGATGAATAACTCATCAGGTTGTGTTTGCTAGGGCACTGCAGTACTGACATAGTCTGGGGGAAAAAGATGGATGTTCAGCTAAATGAGAAAGACCACAGAATGGAGGAGTTTCACAGGTACTAACATAAAAGCTGGGCTCCAGCTCTATTCCAAGCCTGCACTTTGGTAAATACAAGGTTTATCTACTACACTGAAGAATCTGGCGCATGGTCACTACAAAAACTCTTTTGTCTCCCTCCACGGTGACAGCAGTGAATAGAAGTGATTCTCAGGCACAAGGCTTATGTGATCAGCAGCTCTGTATATTTGCATCATGCAATACAGTAGAACACCCCAGATTTATCTGCCTCAGTTTTATTTATCCTAGGGCATTTGTTCCAAACAAAACATTATTCTATTATTGGGTTTTTTTGCTAACAACCAATCTTTACTGATAGCACAAAAGATACACTGAAGAAATAAGCAACAAAATAACTTTCATTTTCTCTCATCCTGAAAATTGTTAATTAAAAGACATCTCTTAAAATATTAATTCATATCCAATTTGCTTGCTCATCAAGTAAAAAGTAAGCACAGACATCGGCATCTAAAAATCAGAATAAAGATTGGCAAATAAGTAGCTAACAGCTACTTAATGAAGATGCTCGAAAGGAATGCATGTAATCTGATTTGTACTGCATAATTCTTTTCGTATTATTTATTTTACACTTTAAATGACCTTATTTTGTTTAATGCATTCAGTCTCAGTAGCTCACTGATACAGAATCATTTAGTTTGATTCTGATTAAGCAGCTGCCCTCCAGTTCAGTCAGTCCCCCTACCAACAGCAAAATTTTATTTAGCTGGAGAATACTTCTATACCCTGAGAGGAACTTGAAACCCCATTTGGTCTCAGAAGCCTTGTCCTGAAGTGTATCATCACACTCCACAAAGCTAAGCTTCAACTGAATCAACAGGAATTGAATGGACTATGGAATTGGGTTCTAGAGAGGTCCATCCTCAGGCTTTTGAGGAGCTGGAGTGGAGGGTGCCCCTGGAAGGCTTGCTGGACAGAACTGGAAAGATCCTACCAGTGCTATACATTAAACCCCATTCATAAGATGAATTTCTGTGTCTCTGTCATCATTATAGAGATGTTTTTGTGGCTGTAAAGGATAGCTTCATGATCTGGAAGGGAAACAAAGTGTGAAATAAATATGAGACATGAGCAAACACAGATGGGTTTACAGAAAAAGAGTGGGAGAGAGAAAGCACTTAGCTAAACCTCTTGTGGTCAGCTAAGAAATGTAAATGGTACTGTTTTGAGATAAAATATGATCATAAACTAAAATCACTCGGGGGTTTTATGCTTACAACTACTAAATCACAAAGAAACGTGATTTACAGTGTGAAGGAAGAGGAGAAGGATAAAAGGATAGAGATCAATATGATATAAAGCAGATAATTCATTATTTTAGAACCTAATTCAAGCATATGCTGGATCCCTACACTTTTCATGTAAGCTAGCAAGTGCCAAGCAGCTTGTAAGAAGCTCTCTCCCTTTCTCTCTCAGAATCAGGATCCCAGTCTGCTACATCACCTAAGAAAACCATTACCAAGTAAATGCATACTAAGCCCATGCTAAAGCATATATAAGCACTCCCCTAGAAAATGTTGTATTTTCCCCCATGTATATGCATATCTATGCAGATGTCCATATATTCCCCTCAACAGGTAGGGAAATGACAGGCATGAGATCTGTGACATGAAATGCATGTGGGTCTCCAAAACCAGCCCTGAGGAGCACAAGGCCAGGAAGCACCAAGGAGGGTCAAATCAGTCATCAGCTGCCACTGGCTTCCAGTGCAAACAAGCAGCTTGAACCTGGTGCCTGCACAGAGACACCCAGTGCAATCTGAGACACCTTGGGATACCTGAGGGTAGCAGATGCGGCAACAGCTGGATGCCAAGAATGATGTGCTAGTACATCTAAAAGAGCCATCTCTGGGCAACCAGAACTACCCTAGGTAAACAGGTCCTTTGAGAATCTTCGCACACAGAGCCTTTGGGGGTTTATTTTTAATCTCTTGGCAGAGACAAAGGATCCTCCATATTCATAACTTTTTAAAGTATGGCACTCTTACATCAAAAGTCAGTGCTGCAGATCAACGGATCTCTCCACACAGATGGAGAAGGTACTCACTGAAACAGCCGAAGCCTTGTGAAAAAAAATAGTGGATTTCTACCATCATTCAGTGCATGTAAACCTGAAAATTTCTGTAATTAAAGTTAAACACTATCCTGGAAGAAGTTTCCCTAAGATTCACATTAGGGAGCTATACTTATTACTAAATGTTTCCTGTTTTTCCCAAGCTGACGACATTCAGAAATTTACATTACAGAGCATAACTCCTCAATTCTCCAGTTAAATGTGATCACTGCAGATACTGGTTTTGCACGTACCCAGCCCATACATGTGAATTTCCAGTGTCTGTACCTTGATCAGGTGTCTGCTCATATAAAGGTACTTGTGATGGGGACCAGCTGGAAATAAGTCTGTGCATAGTTATAATGTGTGTATGAATACATGTACAGGTTGAAAAACAGAGCACATTAACAGACAACCCTATTTTTGGAGGGGAGACACTTTCATCACACGATGTTATTATGCAAAACCTGATGGTCCTTGTCCTTTCAAAGCACATACACACACCCAAGAGCCAAATGGAAAAAGAGAAGCCAGTGAAAGGGTTAATGTCAATTGATACTATCTCTTCTGCTGCTGGATAAATGCTGTTTTCTAAAAATAGCAAATAGCCCTCCTGATCCTGGACTGGTAAAGTAGAAGGATTTTAAACTAAAATGCATCCTCTATGAAAACCACAGTAAAATATTCCAATTTCCTCCAAACCCTAGAAATTCTACTGCTCATTGTAATTATACAAAACCAAAGCCCAGCTATGAAAAATAAATTAAACCTAACCGCCTAAATATCCTTTTCATGTGCTAGAATCTCATGGTTTTGTTTGGCCTCCTGCTTCTGTTTTATGCATAGTCTGCATTTCCACTGACAAGACAAAACTGGGAATTTGTTACAGTGACAGAAAAATCAGGGCCACTTAATTTGCCAGTTTATGAGAGCAAAGCAAGCTACTTTTCATACTCTGTGTACAGGCATAATGTGAACAGTCACTGGTAGCTGTGTTGGAATGCCTGGATAGTGTGTGTTTGTCAGACTGTCATAAAGATTTATAAATATACAGGTACAAACTGCAGAAGAAGTCTTGCCATACAGACAGGCTTCATGCACCTAAATTAAGAAAGTGTTTTAATTTTCCATACAGAAAGATGCAGAATGTCTTTTTGCATGTAAACCTGTTGAGATTTTCAGACTGTGGTGATTTTGCACACAGAGAAACAATGCTTCCTCAGGTTCAGCACCACGTACAGGATTCTGCGTGGTTCCACCAAATGAGAGGGAGAAGAGGAAGCAATATGGAAACGACAACAAAGGAGCCTTCTTGAGCACTGAGTCTCAGATCATAGGGACAAGATGGGGACAAGGTGAGAGAACAGACATGTTGCCTCATTTCCACCTCATTTCACACTCCTTAACATCTTTATTTCCAACCCAGAAAGGCAGGAGCAATGAAAAATCCACAACCCCAGTCAAGCCATCCCAGACAGACAGTGGGGAGGAATTTTATACAAGTTACAGACATACTCATTCCAAATTCCCCTGAAAGTGCCATAGTTGTTGCTGAGCACCTCCCTTACAGACATCTGCTCCTATGTCCATGCCACTTTTTAATGAGTGATCCCCTCAATCAAATCTTGAGCTCATTTTTTTTCTAAAGCATGAATAAAACACCTTTATCCATTAGCCTAGTTTCTGCTGCTTTACTAATACTGAAAAGGTGAAGGAGTCACTTGCTGTATCTTTTCTTACTTCCCATAATCTAGCAGATCTCTTCTCTTATTGAGCAGTTTTTTTACTCTCTCTCCAAGTTACTCTTTGCTAAAGCAACATGCCTTTCCTCTTATTAAGGACCTTTTCAGCCCAAATAAATGTCTTGCAGTATCAACCCACCATACATCAGTTCCAGCTCTTCACTACCAGGTCCATTTTTCTTTCTGTAGATACCTGCATAATTACATCATGTGAAATAGCTTATATAAATCAGCATTGTCATATATTCTAAAGAATTGACCTGCAATTGTTATTCTACTGCAAAACTTCACCCCAATTTTAGCCATCAAATCTAAACCATAAAGTCAAAAGTTGACTGAATACAGATTATTGAAGCTGCATTTTGGAAACAATAACTTGCAATTTATCTACCTAGGCCCTACTTTCAAAGCTATTGTGATCTCATCACCACAGGCCTTGAAATTGATTTTTGAAACAATACTTTAATTACCTTCCTACCTGGCAAGCTTTCTTTGGTGCTTGGTTCAGAAGCTGAGATTGACGCTGACTTTTCATGTCTGGGTCTGTGCACTGGTGTCATCTGCTCTCCATCCTCACTTGCTGCTGTGTGTGCCAGCCCAACAGGGCTAGAGAGTAACTAACAGAACACAGGGCAACAAATGAAGCTTTCCTGACACTTTCAATAAGCAGTGACTAACAGCTCTTTAAATTACCAAAATAGTGGCAAAAATAAATTATATTTAAGGTTACATTTTCACCACCTCTTTATTTGTACTTATAAAATATGTCCACATAACTGTATCAGCTAATTAGATGTGCAGCTATTCAAATGCCTTTTCAAATGCATCTGTACATGGTCCAATGCAGATTTTTCATACCTGAATGACTGTAAAAAAACAAAGCAGAAGCCAAATGAAGATTTGGCTATTTAATCTGGAGGATATTGCATATTAAGAAACACATTCTAAGTTGCAACAGTGTAAATTATCGCTATCTCTTTATAAATTTTCAGCTCCTTCATGGAAAGAATCACATTTGATCCACTGAAAATAAATTTGGTCAGAGGCTATTATAAAATGCAGAATGTGCTTCCACAAACTTGTGTAACTGGTACATTCATAATTTATTTCAGAGTCACTGTTTTGCTGACATATATCTATTCTTCTTAACACCTTTTCCAACGAATTGTTTTATGTTCCAATAAAGGCTATCGTAAATCTCTCATTTCTTTCTGTTTAATTCTGAATGTTTCACTTGAAACTGCTTGAAACTTCTGATGAGTATCTGCAATAGTTACATTTAACCTTCCATATGCCCCTCTTTCTCATACAATTGTTTACCTTCTAGGACGAGGACTGGTACCAAACTTCCTTTCTTTTGATTAGGCTTCTTTCCTACTGCTAGGTAGCCCGTGTACCCCTTAGCATTTCAGTTTACTAAATTAACTGTCAGCACTTTTTATGATCCCTCAACTTCTTTTCCCTCCACAGATTTATCTCATTTAATTATCCTTGGCAGTTCTAAAACCTTTCAAAAATTGGTCTGCTGAAATTCACTACTAATGCAAGAGGACATAAGGTTCACCCTGACAAGAGAGAACTACAAATTTTGAGCACACCTCTCCAGTTAGCCTTGCCCAGTCTTACTTGATCTGTCATTCAATGCCTAGAAATAGAATTTGGGTGCGCTATACAAACCCTAAAGCGAGAATGTGTGTTCTTTGCCTAGAAAAATATATACTTCTTTCCATTTCCTGAACAGTTCTTCTCCTCATCACTTTTTCAACTACTCTTAGTGAAATTACATTACCTGACTGCTTTGCCTAAGGCAAATGGATGTAGATGATTTCAGCATCTCTTTGGGGTTTTTATTCCTTCTGGAGGCCAGCAAATTTTTTACTAGACTAGCAACATGCTGCAAAGTCAAAATTGAAAGAAATATTCTGCATGCCTCCTGTTCTAATTTTTTGCTTTGAAAATTAGTACTTCTTACGTTGACTTGAAACATGAAAAATAACTGTGTGTGGCCATAAAAGTGCACAGGAAAACAAAATCTGTCAATTACACTAAGCTATTTCTGTCATATCTGGCCCTCTGGGTCTATTCCAACTATACCACTCTAGTTAAGTCAGTGACTTGCTATCAGCTGCTGGTCAGCTCCTGGCAGTGCTCCATGACTGCTCCTAGGTGACTTACAGAGCACAAGATCAACCTTAAGGTAGCTTCAAATGACAGTAAAGTGTGCAACTTGCCAGAACAAACACAGCTTCTCTTTCTCCTAAGCCCCAGTCTCATCCCACCTCTGCTTCCCATTCCATAACAATCAAAGCAAGAGGAAGGAGGTTATTTGAAGCATTGGCCTATAGGTGTTTCCAAGATGCATCCGTGATTAAGCAAAGATTTTCCTTTGTTTTTGTCCAGGTAAAGAGCAGATGAAAGTAAATGGACATATTTTTTTCCCCCTCCATGATTCTATCTTTTGCATTTACTTACTTCTGAAATGCTTTCCAAATGTTTTCTCAGGGTTTGGCCAAAAATCTTGATATGCTGCCTCCTAAAATTCTTCTCAAACATATGTTATTTGCCTTGAAGTTGATAGTGTCTTTCCACTTCAGAAAAAATCTTCAGTTAGAGGCACCATGAGATTCTCTATTTCCAGACCAAATCCATTCAGTTATCAAGGAAAGAATTAGGTCTTCTACAAAATGCAGACAGGGCACCCAGAGAGGAAGCTGCTCTGCTAAATAAGGAGCTGCCATTTTCCACAGCACCTTTTCAGAGCTGAATTGCCATATGCTGCTGCCTATCCCTCCTTCATTTGCATCCTCTCTGGAGGAAACCAGCTCTGTGTACTTCAGTCCACTGGCTCAGCCTTCTCCAAAATGGTGTGAACTTCACTTAGCTGCAGGCTAACCTCTTCTCGTCCCACCCCAGGGCACTGAAATATGTTTTTGGTACCTTAAGCACCCTTCAAAGGAGCAGGTGCTTCTTTTGATGCCTTGGGAAGGCTGACCTGAAACAGAGACTGGATAGAGCTAGAGAATAAAGTAGGTATTTATTGAAAGGCCTCCAGGATCCACCTTGGGCAGGACAGGAGCCTGACCAAGGCTGCACCCAGAGTGGACTAAGAATGGTCACAAAATGGACCACTGGTCATGAGATCCTATATTTTTAGAAGTTTTGGTCCATTTGCATATTGGGGTTTAATTGTCCAATTACTGCTTCATGTTGTGAGGTCTCATCCTTCTTGTTTTCTCTCCTCAGCCCACTGTCGTTTGTGATGTTGGGCAGAAAGTTGTCCTTGGTCCCCATCAGAAAAGGGATTTGTTTTGTCTACCTACTTTGTCAGAGAGCTCACTAGCTCTTTATATGAGGCTCAGAACTACACCCCTAGGCAGCACAGAATCTGCAAATATGAAAGCAAAAACTTGAGGCATCACTTTCCCACTCACATTGCAGAAGGTAATGTGAGAAGGACACAAGATCCCTTGAGGGCCCGCGGCAGGCTAAGTCACAGACACGAAGCACTGGTGGAGGGAGGTGATACTCTTTTTATTTCTGGTTTCTTGTGAGGAGCACACAGGGTTGAGAAGGTGGAGAGAAGTCACAGTGTTGTTCTGATTCCCTTGCACTGCACCAAGGGAGCAGGGGGATAGGCAGAGGGAGAAGAGCTCTGCTAGGCCCAGCCTCAATCTATCTCTGCAACAAGTTAAAAAGAACAAAAGCTTCAGCACGTCATTGGGGCTGAGCAGCACCTTCTGTACAAAGAGAGAAGACTCTATGAAGAGCTCTGTGACACCAGTGCCCATCAGGAGTCAGAACTGTCTGACAGTTATGCAGCAATGGAGCTCTTACAGCCATGCATGCACACAACCATTTCCAGCCTTCCCATGCTCAAAAAGCTTTGAAATGAAGTTCCAGCCAAGACCTCCCTCTTGCAGTCTCACCTAAGCCTTCTCTCCAGCTACATCTTGCATGCCAGCTCATAGCAGGCATTCCTAACCCCCTGGCTGCCTGCTTGTCCTCCTCTCCAAAGGGACTTTGACGCCACTTTCCACATGTTTTGCATCTGCAAAGCTACAAAGGCATTGCCTCTCACACTCATGCCTGCCAGTGCACTCAAGAAAATAATGAAAACCGAAGGATGGAATGTAGGTGGGAAATAAAACCTGATAAATGAGACTGCCTTTACATAACTACAAAACTCTAATCATAACTGTACTAATATACTTATTCCTGAGCTGTTGAGAGCCCACTGGTATAGCAAAAATGTAACATTGGCAAATAAGCAACACAAAAATGTGTTAAAACCTATCATTGGATCTCTGGGAACACACATGTTGTTTCCTGGCACTCCAACATTTACCAGTTGGCTCAGATAAAATTAAGGAAAAGGCAGAGGGACACTATTTTCCTTATCACACTCGTACATTATCTTCCATCCTCACTATCACAGTCTAGATACAAGCTCAGTGCCACCACCAATGTAGGACACAATGTCACGTTTCCTCTTGCCTTTGCCTTTCAGCCAGCCCCTACATCATGGGGCTGAGGATTTCATTCAGAAACCTGAAGTCAGGCATTGTTGATCCTTGCTGGTAAGGACCCACACCTTTATTCAGAGACAGTCCCATGAATATGCAGCTGGTGACTCTGAAACCACTTTAGGTGACACCTATTATCTCTGGGAATGGGAAGGTGAATGCACAAAATGAACGGAGAAAAACTCTTGCTTGTCACAACAGAGGACACAAAACGATGCAAACTGTATAGATGAAGGGCCTGAACACTGTTGTTCTACTTTGACCTGGCACTATTTTAGGTCAAAACACCAGTCTGTGATAATTTTACACTAACTTATTTTAAAAGTGGATCACTATATTATGACAACCTGAATGCATTTAATGGCCAGCTGAAATTCCAGCAAAGGATGGCTCAAAGCTGGACCATGCCTACTAGCTTTCACAGGTGGAAATAGGATGACAAAATCAGTAGTTAATAGAACACTTCACTGGAAG
Source organism: Cettia cetti (assembly GCA_013401135.1). NCBI lineage: Eukaryota > Metazoa > Chordata > Aves > Passeriformes > Sylviidae > Cettia > Cettia cetti. The sequence goes on along the minus strand of VZUI01057206.1, from coordinate 9,795 downwards.
GTTCAAAGAACCTCACGCTGTACATTCATGATGTGTCCTGCTCTTAGGAGCACTTTGCCCCTAAACCCCAGTGCTGCATTTTCATTTACATTCTGAAAACAAAGGGTATGGTTAGTTTTGTACCTTTCTTATGCTATTGAATTTAACTTCAGTTGTGTCTCTTGTTTCAACATTTTCCCTGGAAATCTCCAGTGATGCATAGAATAACTCAAAAATTGTAGATAGTAATTGTTCGTAATAACAATTATTTTTCTCTTTAATAATGGGCCACTTTTGAGAATGCCAAGAGTGGTATAAAGGATGCCAAGGAAGCAAAAAGGCGGGGAAGGAACCATGTCACCAAACTTCGATCATCTGAATGTGCTTGAAAAATCTTCTTGCCCAAGAAGGAAGCAAAATGAGCCAGATAAATGCTGACTCCAGAGGCTTTAGAGAAGAATCAGATGGCTGCCACTGTACAGGACAAATCCTCATCTGACTTTGGTTCTTTGTGCTGACCCGTACACAGAGCAATGTGTCCCCTTATAACACTTTTTTTATAAGAATCTCAATTAATCCAGTTTACTAAAAAGTATCAAAGTATGAGTTTTGGATCATACACCAGTCCTCTCTCACTTAAGCTAAAGGTGAATCTCTTCATTTGAGGAATAAATAAATTCCAGGTAATCTTAAAAAAAATAAAATCCAGTATTTAGAATTGTAGTAGGTTGTTGAACAAGGAGCCATGTTTGATGTGAAACAAAAAAGCATGCATATCCACATGTGCAGCATTTGAACAGGTATTATTTGTCACAGTCTCCCACAGATGCTATCAGAGCTTACAGAGAAATGCAATGGTTATTAAAAATGATTCACCACACTCATTAACATGACAAAGCACAAGAACCATGAACTAGTCATTAGAATGAATGAGATTTGACAAATAAAAAAAGAATGTATGAGATTTGACAAATAAAAGGCTTTTCAATGTTCTGTAAGAACCCACTCTTGAAACCCCTTACTTTTTGTGAGCCCATCAGCTTCAGGACGCTGACGTACTCAGTAGTTCACATGTGTGAATTACTCATGAAGGGTCCCTTCCAGCTTATACAATTCTATTATCCAGTGCCACTGGGATAGTGCAGAGAAGAGGCCAATCTTTGATTGCAACTGCTCAGTCAAAATTTTCACCTACAGAAAACACAGTGTTGCTGTGCCAAGTCCAAGACTGTGCATGTTTTGAAGGTATTTATGCTGATTCCTTTCCTGCAAGAGAAAAGCAGAGCTTGACAAAGTGACTTCCAGCTGGAAAGCGCATCCCTGATCATATATGTCTATGAACAGACCAAGTTGGGCTGTCCTAAGGCTGCTCTCACTTGACCCAAGTGGGGAACCATCATCTTGGAACTCAGAGTGGAAGAAGAAAGCCAAGTGAGAATCACCTATTTTAACTGAAAAGTAATTAGGTAAGAACACCAGCAGATTGCAGTGGAAATTGAGAAGCCATAGAAAAAATTGTTTCCATGGACTCAGTGATCCTTGTGGATTCCTTCCAACTCAAGATATTCTATGATTCCAGGATTCTAAGGGTGAAGTCTGTCAGGATTAGACACTGAATGTAAGCTCTTCTCACAATTTTTTGATTTTAAAGCTTGAAATGAAACAAACCCAGAAGTTCTACTCTTGCTTAGTCCAAGGGTGATTTGATATTATTCATCCATAACTCTGAGGGTTTTAGCTCTAGGCCACTGTACAAGTACAAAGAAATACAAGTACAAACACCTAGGACTGAGGCATGCTCTCATTTACACAAAGGTAGGTCTGGACAGGCTCCTTTGATTTACCTCAGCACGCCAAGAACATTTCCCTGCCATGCAGCCAGGAATTGCTCCCAATTAAGAGCCCTGAACAGCAGTTTGCAGAACAAATTCCAGTCCCTCCACTGCCAGAGGAAGCCTTCATAGCGTGAAGCCTCATACAACCTCCAGGAGAGGCTGAGCTCAAAATCAGGCTTTTACGGAAACACTAAATGCAATACTAATCTGAGAAATATTTTAGTGACGTTTACATTTACAGTCTACAGTCACAAAATGATAGGACTCTCCAAAGCCTGGAGAGTATGCTGCTTCTGCTTCTGGTGGATAAAGAAAAAAAAAGGCTGTGTATGCTGTGCATTTCCCAACCTCACAGGACTCAACTCAATCTACTATATCAGTAGATGTGAAACAGAGCCTTATACCTCTTTCTAGACTTTCCAGACTACTCAAACTTGTCATGAAAAGACTTTTCAAAATTTTTTTTCTCTCTCTTTCATATGTAACCCTGATCAGCTTCCTTAATCCATATATATTTGCAAAGGTTTCTGTAGGCTTTAAAGTCATACTCAGAAAAGTCCTTCCTGAAACACCTTTGATGACTTTACAGTATATAATAACATTAAAAACTACTCCTCAAAATCTGAATAAATGACCTTGAAAAATACAATAGACAAAAACATGGCAATGAAATTATGCTAGGTACAGAACTTAAAACAAATCAACCTTATCTGAACCAGAACTAGTGTGACTAGAGATGTTCCTGCCTTCTTTAAGGCAGGAAGGCTGAACAGAGGAGACTTTCTTAAGGAATTGATATGACCTTCCCTTAAACAATAAGCACAAGTTCAGCTCAATGCAAGCCAGAAAAAAACCTAAAACTTAGCTGGGAACTTAGACTGAATATATTAATTTGAGTACTGCCACAGAAACTCTGTCTGATTACATGTAACAGGGTGACAATTTTACTGTGTGCTCCTGTACAGTGAAAACCATCAGATAAATGATACTATTCAAAATTAGTATACTCATGCACACAAATAGAAACTACAGACAAGCCTCTTGTGGCTTCACTGATTGCTTAAGCCTGGTAGGTAAGGCTGGTCATTATTCTGAGCACGGAGGTAAGTTAAGAAATATGTCAACATGCATTACTGCAATCAACATGCATTAGTGTACATCAGTGTGCATTACTGTAATCAAATTTAACAACTCCACTGAACAAGGCCTTGCAGTGTGAAAAGATGGCAGAAGGTCCAGTAATGGTACCAAAGTGGTACTAGATTGTCCATGGAGACATGTAGCAGATCTCTGCCACCAAATCATAACTGCAGTTTCACTGCAAGGATCAGTCTTGATGGTCTACCATAATCTCCATTAACTAGAAGCATATTATAGTGATCTCTAAAAGCAATAATTTCTGATGTCAGAATTAGAAACTAAAATTTATTTCTCATGTCCTGGAAAATACCTGCTTTTTCAAGTATTTCTTCCTTAACTTTGGAACATTATCAAAGGCAGCTTGTGAGGGAAGAGAATTAACTTGTGAGAACCAAGTAAAAATATCATCCTGACAGATCAGAATAAAGTAGAATTCTAACTCATACAGACTTTAGCCTTGGGATGATGTTTGAAAAGCCCTAAAGAGGCTTGAGTTTCACTCAGAGTTTTGTTGAATTAATTTTTATTGTGATTGCAGAGTCTCCATAGAGGCTCTGGCTTCCTAGCTTAACCAGCTGAAAAAAAATTGCACTGATAATCTGAAGGAAAACAACTATTTTTCCTCACGTCTGTTACAATCTGTTCAGCATGAAGCACCTAGGATTCTCACACTTCACTCTTGAGAAGTTTAAAAACCCCTCGTCTTCCCTCAAGCTCAGGCTATCCTTCATCCTATTATTTAGAACATTCAATGACTCAGAGTGTTGGCAATGCACTTTCTCTTGCAATTGTTTTCACCTCATTTCCAAAGCAGGATGTTCTTATTCTTAGAAACATATTAACCCCTCCTCCTAAAAAAACCCCCAAAGTCCAAAAACAAACAAGACCCTACGCACTGCAAAAATCTGTCCATCATTATGGCAACCACCTTCAGACAGTGGGACAGATTCCTGGCTGACACTGCCTTACACCACTCGTGCAAACAACACGACCTAGACCCATTAACAGGAATCACATATTGGTCCCTTCATTAATCTACATCACTTGTTTGGTTAAACCAGCTCATTCCCATTGTTGACTCTGAATGTGTTGCTCTTGCATTACTGCTCATGCAGTCCAGTGTTGCTTCAGCTGTAAACAGTTCAGCTGTGAATGAACTCCTTCCAGCTCAGACCAGTAACAGCCCAGTAATGCCAAAGCCACCCGAACCAGGAAAGGCACACAGCACAGAAAGCAGGGCTCACAATCCCTGTACTACCATAGCAGGAATGGGATAAATCCTCCCAGTAGACTCCCCAGTAGGGAGGGACCAAGGGGGAAGAGAAGGCAGAAGTGAGAGACTCTGAAAGGACACAAAGTTTAACACTCTCAAAGTCATCACAGTAAGCAGGTCTGCACGAAGAGATACCAGTTTTCAGACAAATGGGTACTCCAAGCAGTATTTTCCTTGATTCAAAGCTGGTTTGATGTGACAAACATTTAAAAGCAGTACTGTAGGTGCAGTTCTTACTCGAGAAATTAAAAAGTGAGTGGAAATGAGCTTCCATTTCAGGATTCAGTTCTGTTCAACACCCTGGACAGATAAAATCCCAAAGTTTCAGAAATGTGCTAGACTTGAAGAAGTTAGGTATAGTTTTCAGGGGCACAGGGCTAGGAACAAAAAAATTATTCTCAGAGCTGTGCCAAATCCCTGGAGGATGGTTTATCCTAAATCTGGTTTACTTCTCCTCCTTCTTCCTTAATCTGTCCAGTTTCTCCTTAAACATTTTAAAATCACAGATGTCTTGTAATTCAGACAGTGGGGCAAATGTGCACAAAATTATGTGAGGAATCTGGTTCACAGTCAACATACAACTGCTTCACAGTCTAGGAAACCTCACTGTCAGTCCATCCCAAGAACTGACGAGAAACATTAACAGAAATCCCAACAAACATTTGGCAAGGGATATATAATAAACAAATAAACATGTTTACCTCCCCAAAGTTCTCAGAGGACCATGCTCAAATCCCAGGTGTACCAAAGAAAGCCAGCAGTGGGCTTGGTAGTGTGAACAGTCAGACTTCATGATCTTAAAGGTCTTTTACAACCTAAATGATCCCATGACCCTGCAGTGTGTCAGCACCTTTTTTCCCCCTAAGGATAGAGTTGAGGCACAGACGGGCATCACCAGCACGGCCCCAACTGCTCCCACTCAAAAATGGTGAGCAGTGGACATCCTGGCACTACTCTGCACACAGATAAAGATGGATCTTACCCATTACTCCCTGCCCAGTTGGTATCAGTCTATTTATTTTGTTCACAGAACCATTTATAGATGGCTGAGACAAACAGCTCTAACTCAATTGCCAAAAATCCCCCACAACATTAATATTTACAAAGTGCTTCTCGTGGGTACCATCTCAGTCTAAATATTATTTGTATCTTTAAGAAACACAAAGCTCTGACTAAGAAGATGAGAATAATCTCCATAAGCACCAACATATATAATTCTTTTTCTTGAAATAACACTGAAAGGACACCTTCTTAATATTTTATTTTTGTATCATCTCAGTTGCTTTAATATTCCTAGAATCTTGAGTACATTCTTTCTTTTAAATGCTCATATCCTTTCCATTTGTCTAACACTGATTTACCTCCTGCAACTTGTGCACAACTCTAATTTAACACACTTTAGTTGGATCTTGTGTTTTCAACAAGCGTCACAAATTCTGCTGAGAGCTCAGCAAGACACTGGTTAACCAAGCACAGGGCATAGAGAATCACTGTTTGTGTAGATATCCTGCAAACATAGTGGTTTTACATTTATTTTGACCAATAGCTGGCATCAGTTTACAGTCTTAATTATCCTTATTGTTAAAGTAGTTACTTAGAACCCTGAAAAAGAAGATGAAAGAAATCATTTGGGACCTTTTCTGCTCAGGAATAGGAATAGACTAGAGAGGCTTAATTCAATTACAGTAATTGAAATTCCTCCTTTAGCTTTTTGTCATTTGGAAAAAAATACCACAAACCTCTAACTTGCTTTAAAGATTTAGATTTTATCACCAAATAGTTGTGAAATGGCAAATTTCTTGGTAGAACCTGAACAACTATCAGAGATGCCAGCTCATTTTAAGAAGCTGGGAGACTGCATACTTCTTTAATTCCAGGGTGAAAAAACAGAGAGATTTTAAATATTTAATAAGAAGAAAAATGCTCCAGAAATTGCTTTTCATGCATCTAAGGTTAGTGAAAGCACTGGAAGTTTGAAGATGTAAAGCACATCAGTATTCAGTAAACTGTCACAGATGATTTTTGAGTTGCCAAGGGTAGAAGGACAATAATTAAGAAAGCAGAGTGACTCCAGACTCTTTCTCATCTTAAATAACATAGGGTGTGTCCACCTTCTCTGCTGGGACGTCAGGGAAAAGCCACTCACCTTTCATCAAGCACTATGACCAGCACCAGAGCCTTCACAAACACTGTTTTTAGCACTCAGCTCACTGTTTAACCACAGTGCACAGAATCTTAATTTGAGTATCTCAGCCCAGTGAAGAACAAAACTGAGTGAGGTGCAAAGGTAAAGTCTCCCACAGGCAAAACACTACACAAGAGGAACAGAAGCAACAGACTCTCACTTTCCATGGGGCTAACTAAAGTGCGTCTTGAAATGGAACATGTGTGTGGTGCAGAGGCAGCACACATCAGGGAAGCAGTACCACATAACTTAAAAGTTATCAGGTTTAATCAATTGGTTCTTAAAATGCCTGATGCAAACAAACCATTAAGGTCCCTTGACTGATTATGACACCTCTTTTTATCTGATTAAGACATTCATCTGAGTAGGGAAACACGCAAGTCAGGTAACTCAAAATTAATGTCTTAACTGATCAAGTAAGTTACTCCATGTAATTCAAGGCACACTGAGTATTTCAAGAGGTACTGCACCAGAGCCAATAGGTTTCTTCATTTTTTTAGTAGAGCTGCAAAACGTTTGGAAAGAAATAATCTCAATCGTTATCACCTACATGAATTTGAAAGTTTTTGAACCTTATATTGAAACCCATGTGTATCATAGGTTTAACACTCTGCTCCTTGACCGCCCTTGTCATTTTTAAAACAAGAGAAAGGCTCCTCAGTCACTCAGACATTAAAAAAATTAGGAATTTCCACTATCTCCAGTTTCCTGTTTCTTCTCTTAAATTTATTTTTATCATTCATTCAGTCAAAATGTTGCCTCTTTTTCTTTCTTGCAGACAATCTGAGGACACAGGGATCAAATTGATCTCAGCCTTTCCCCCGGTTGCTCAAAACAAGCAATCAAATAGCTGTGTGCATGCAAGTTCACAAGCTAAAAGCTATGCCGAGCATTCAGAAGACAATACTCTGGAATAATTCACCACCTGGGTACTCACTCAGTGCCAAGAATACCAGTGCACACTATTAGCACAGGTACAGCTACAGCATTGTCAGTTCCCACCAGCTTTTTTGGCTCTGGCTTCTCCAATTAGACTCGTCTCGTGCTGGAGAAGTCCAACGGTTTCCACAGTGTCTAAAAATCCATCCAACACTGCCTTGATTACTGATCCTGTCTGACTGCAGACCGCGCTGGGTTCAGTGCAAGGCACAATCTGATTACCTGGGGGTAATTTCATACAGTGTCCTGAAATCATAGTCAGGTATTTAAAAGAATTTCTCCTAGAATCAAACACAATGACAAAGGAAAGGGAAATATGAGCAGCATCCAAAGCCCATCACAGTCCTGCCTAAGTTCAGCAAAGAAATGCAATCCTAATAAAACTCTTCTCTCATCTGTTTCATTAACACGTAGTTACTAAGGGGAAATTAAAGAAATAAACTCACACGTTTTAGGTCTTCAAAACCAAAGCCACATAAAGAAAGCTGGGCTACATTAATGGGCTCTATTATGACCCTGACAGTAGATCCCAGGCACCGTGAGTGTTAGTCTGTGTCACATTTAAAAACTGAGCTGAAACTTTTCTTTCTGATCTGTTTTAAGGCCACTCCATACTCAAGCCCGAAGTGATGGCAAACATTTATTGACAGTTAATGCAGTGCTCCTGCAATGTATTATTAGGCACAGGCCCAGAGGCACAAGGCCAAGTGCTGTTAATCTCTTGGCGAGTGCCACAGTGTCTCAGATATGCACTGCCTGAAAATATCCGGTGATATCCCTAATGTTTTTTAAAAGGCAGGAGCCTTGAGTTTTCACAGAAACTGATACACTGATTAACCCACCAAAATAAAAGTATAATGTAAAAAGCCTTTCAACAGTTCACCCAGTTTCTAGCTTCCGTTTCCCCACATCAGGAGTGATGTACCAAACAAGTACTATCCTCCTTTGCCTTACCTCATGCTTTACTTCAGCAGTGTCAAATCAAATCCTTCTTGCCTGGCTAAAAACCTTTCCAAAACAAGTGAAAACACCAGCTTTTACCCAAGGGAAATGAATTGCTGAATATTCAATCACAGGTTTCCTTCCAAATGCTCTGCTTGTTTGTTTCAGAGAAGCCTTAAGAAGGGCAAATAAAAGGTTTGAAATCCTCCGAGCAAAGCTGACTTCTTTCTCTGAAGGTCACCCTCAAGTCATTTCAGAACTGTGGAAATAGCCAAGAGGAATAAGCAGACTCAAAAGACAGCTTTTCTTCTCAAGTAACTTTGGCGCTTCAGGCTGAACTAAAAAAATGCCCTTAGGTGGAGGTTTGCCACCTTTTATGGACCAATCCAATTTTACCCTGGGGAGAAGGACCCAGTAAGAAGTTCTTGCAAAAGCATCTGCTGTACAAATACTTCAAAGAGAGGAGAGACTGCCTTTTCAGAAAGACTCCAGCAGAAGTGATCAGGCTCATCAAGGGTCTTATGGCCAGGTACCTTCTTCTTTGGGACAAACCTTAACCTCTGTTTTCAGTGTCAGTGCCAAAGCTGGAATATTCAAACCATACAGTGTAGATCTGAATCAAGACAGCCCCTTCACATTCCTTCAGAATTTACGGTCTGATCATACTAATAATATGCACTCAAATTGATAGAAATGCATTCAGCAAACATTACCTATGACTGCCATGCCTATTCAGAGCAAATTCTGCCTAGGATCCAAAGTGAAACTCATAATCACGTTAGCGAAACATATTATTTAGGAGATGTTGCAGACCGACTAAAGACTTAATTTTGTGTAAAGCTTGAGAAAGACTCGGGAAACCAGGGGGAGGTCTGCCTAAGCAAAAACTACAGGATCTGGGGTCCCTGTGCGCCGTGACACGCCAGCGACAGCTCTGCACACCCCGTTTCTGTAACGAAAGCGACCCGGCACCCAAAATCCCCGAGCAGGCAAGCGAACGAAGCAGCGCTACGGGGCGGTCGGGGCAGGGCAGCGGCTGCGCCCGGCGCAGCTCCCAGCGCCGCTCGCCGCCAGCCCCGTTCCCTTCAGCCGCGGGTGCGCTGCCGGCCAGGGCCGGCCGCGCTCGCTCCGCTCCGCAGGGTAGGGCAGAGCACGGCAGGGCAGGGCCGGGGCCCAGCCCGGGACAGGCGGCAGGGACGGGGCGGTGTGGCCGCGCTTCGCCCCGGTTCTGGCAGCGCCCCTCGCTCCGCGCCCGGCCCGGGCAGGGACGGGACCCGGCAACTTCGCGCACGGTGCCGCCGGCGAAGTTGCCGCCACCAGCGCCATTCCCTCGCCCAGAGGCTGCCCCCGGCCCGCCCGCCCGCAGCCCCTCTCACCTCAGGCGCTGCCTCCTCCCCGCCGGGAGCGGGGACGGCGCCCCGCTCCATCGCCTCGCCCCGCTCCCGGCTCCCTGCTCGCTCCGGCTGGCGCGGCCCCGCTCGCCGCCGCCACGGCGGCCCCAG
>VZUI01057203.1:0-19299 GCA_013401135.1 Cettia cetti | reverse complement strand
CGAGCGGGGCCATTTCAGCCGCCAGGCCGGGATGCGCCCGGCGTCCCGCGGCTGCACGCTCGCCGCCCGCTCGCCCGCGGGGCTGCGGCGCTGACCGCCCCTGCCCTGCGCTCCTGCCCGCCCGCCGCTCTACCCCACACCAGCCCCTTCCACCTCTGCCGCCGGCAGCGCCATGGCGGCCCCCAGCAGCATCGTGCCCGTCATGGCGAGTAAAACCAAGACCAAGAAAAAGCACTTCGTGGCGCAAAAAGTGAAGTTGTTCCGGGCTAGCGACCCGCTACTCAGCGTCCTCATGTGGGGGGTCAACCACTCGGTAAGCGCCGCCGTTCGACCCACGCAAGCCCGCCCGCCTCGCTGGGGCATCGCACCCGGGGGCTGCGGCGGCACGGGCGGGACCGGGTCAGGCACGTGTCGCCGGCAGAGCCCGCCGGCTGTCGCCCCTCGCCCGGCGGGGCCGGGAGCGCGTTACCGAGCGTGGGGAGTGCGGCGCGGAGCGGCTGCAGCGCCCTGCCCGGGCGCGGGTGATGCGCGGGGGGCCGTGCAGGGTGCCTGCGGTAGCCCGTGTCCGCCCTTTCGCCCCCCGGTTCCGCTCGGCGGCAGCGGGCGGGAGGTGCCCGGGAGGGGACGGGGCTGCGAGCGGAGCCCGAGCAGCTCCGCTCCTGCCGCCGGCCGCGCGCGGGCGTCGCGTGGATGTGCTGCAGTTGGGAAAAATCCCGGTTATCAATGGGAACTGGCCAAGTTCGTCCCGGGTCCGTGCAGTTCGCTTCTGCGAGTGTCCGCTGCCGGTGTGCGCGGGGGAGGGGAAGAGGAAGGGCTTGGTGTTGGTAAGGCGGCAGAACTGCACCATTTGCGAAGCGCTCCATCACCCTGCGGGGACGGGCGGCCGGGCTCCGGGAGAACCCCCGGCCGGGCGCTGGTCTGCGTTAAAATTAGGAGCCTGGTAAAGATGTCACATGGTTTGGGCATTACGAAGCTCAGGTCGCAGCTTTGTATCTTTAAATAGCCACCATGACAGGTTAAAAGTGTAGAGCCCAAAAATCGCATATCAGGGCAGTTGAGCAAAAAACGTATTCCCTTCTGCTGGCGGAGCGAAGCCTGTACGCCTGTGTCGGGTTTGCATGGGTTACGTCTGCTGCTGAGTAACGAGCCTGCAAGAATGTCAGTGTGCAATTTGAGATTAGACTACAAATTTTGAAACAGCCACATGAAACCGGCAGAGCAGCCTGTAGTATTTAGTCGCTCTTCCTTTTGTTTCCTACACGTCTATATCCCGTGAGTCTTTTTCCTCTGTGGATGTTTCAGTAGTTTTTGCCCAAAGCCTGGAGTCTCTGCACCAAGACTGAGCCGTCTTAGAGCTGTGTTAAACAGCACAGTGCCTGAAGTGAGGATCATGGGGAAATGCTTTGGCTGTATGTACCAGACAGAGAAGAAGCTTCAGTGAAGTTGGATAGTCTGTTTAAGGTAGCACTGCGAGTAGGTAGGAAATGGTGACAAAGGATTTCAAGTTTTCTGTAGGTCAGTTGTGAGCAGTGACATCCTATATCATGAACGGATAAGACAGTAGTTATATATCTTCAAAGCAGAAATACCTTTAATTGTGGAAGTGTGTGATATTCTGTTTGCCTGAATTGGGCTTAAATACACACATTTCTTTTGCTCCTTTTTTTAGTGGCTAGTGTTACAGAAAATTCCCAAACAGGCCTCTTTAATGATAATTGCAAGGGTGAGAGATTTATACTGAATGGCAGCGTGTGCTAGCTGTTCACTGTCTTTCTCAGGGGAGAGAGAGAAGATCACAGATGAAAGCACAGGTCTTCCTGTTGCAACAGCTCATTGCTATGTGAGCTCACACTGGAAATACCACTACTTTTAGAGGAAAGACCTCTTCACAACAAGTAATAACCAAGTAAATAGTGGCAAATGCACCACCATACATGATTCTCACCATCCTGCAGTCATGTGCTGTAGTGTGCATAGCTGTTCCCAGTAGAAAATGTAATAAAGTGTGTTGGTTCATGTACAGAAGATTCAAAATTGTGAACCGAAATCCTTTCATTTGAGAGGCTCAAAAACCAACGCCAACAACACAGCAGGCTCTGAGAAAAGAGGCTTCACATTCACATGAAGGTGATGGTTGTAGGTGTGAATATCTGTTATGTTCTGCAGATGGCATTCCATTTCCTTACCCCACTGCAAAATGTAGTCATGAGTAATGCTTGGAGGCCTTGTGGAAGTGAAATCATGCTGAATGAGAGAGCATGGAAAAAAAAGTTAATTTGATACGTCCAGATTAAACATCTCTTCTTGGCCACGGATGCAACATTGAAGTGTTGCAGGCTCCTCTGTTAGATGCTTTTCCTGTCATTTTGTAATGCTTCATGTGGCACTGTCCAGCAAATGAAAATAAGTATGCAGCGTGGCTTAACTGTGCTATCACAAGTAAGAGTTTCTCGTGGGAGAAATACAAACAATGTGGGTGGATTAATTAAGAACAGGAATTAAGAATCCCCGGGTTTCTTAACAGAATAAACAGAAATCCATAAGCAAAGGCCAGACTAGGAACTGAGCATGGGTCATAGTTTGTGATGGTAGTAATTAAACTTAGAACACAGTAATCATCTGAAAAATTATATTTAAGACTGCTTGTAGTGCCTGTCAATTAATGAGTCTTACTAACTGTCTTGGGGAATAAGTATATATATATTGAAACAGTGAAGCTGAGATGCAGTTCCTACATTTTGGACATTGCTGCATGTTTTGGAAGGAAATGCTTGGTGAAGATAAAAAAGGAAAAAGATTATTTTTCTGCAGGTTTACTAACTTTTTAATCTTAGGACTATACTTGATTGTTGAGTTTTGCAGGATTTTCAGAGTTTGAAATTGAAAGTGAAGAAGTTAAGAAAAAACCCCAAAAGCAACAAACTGTTGTCTAACTCTCCTGTCCTAGGAGGAAACATGACTCTAAAGGGAAAATCTAAACATTGGTGCCACAAAGCTGAGCGCTGATAGACGAGGTGTGAATTCTTAAGGGGGGGGAAAAATTTGCAGAGGCAAGTCTGTTACCCGAGGTTCTTATCAATTACCCGCCCATTTAAGAAACGGTAAGCAGCTCTCTGTTGCTGTTTAGGTAGAAGTAGAGAGATAACTAATGCAAAACCTTGCTTGCTAGTACAGTCAAATTCAGTAATAACTTCAAAGGGCATGTGAGAGGAAAACATGTGAACATTACCCAAATGTCTTATGAAGCAAGAAAAAAAGTGTTCACATTCAGAGCTGTAAATTTATTTCTCAGCATTCTGACATATGCTGTGGAATGAAGCTTGCTGCTAAGTGAAAGGGAAAGCAACTGTGTCCCATTTTGTAGATCTGATTATAATACTGATGACTTGTAGCAGCAAAGACTAATTGTCAGTGCTTGGATCTTGCAGGCATCTGCATCATTAACAGTTGATTTTATCTTGGTCTTTTACCCTGTGTCAAAGATAATCTGGCTGTGCTACTGAAATAAATATTTGAACTCAGTGGTTAGTATGACTTAAAGCTATATTTTTAACTAGCACCATAATTGTATTTAATTTACAACTGATGTGATAAATAGCATTCTTACCTCTGTATTGTCACTGCTGCTGCATTTCTAATGACTGTAGGAAGGAGGAGAAGGAAGGAAGGTGGCATGTAGCTTGTTTTCTGTGCCTAAAAATGAAAGCCACACATTCTGTGTTTTCTGCATCCTGTGATAATCATCCCAAGCACAATGATGGTGAGTGTGTTCTCACTAGAATTGGTTGCCTGCTTCTGTTAGGAGCTTGTTGGGAAAGCTGGGAAATTGTGGACTTAGGTCCTTCAAAACATCACCCTGAAAGATGGCAAAAAACTAATGCTGTGGGGTTTTTTGTAACTAATTTTGAGGTAAAGAACAGACTGCTGGAGAGCTTGCCCACTGTGTCAACCATTAAATGTGTTTAGGAGAAGAGCATGAATGCCTAATGAAGTTATTGAGCATACTGTACAAGTTAAAAAAAAAAATAATCAACAAACCCAACCAAAAACAAACAGCCCCCCTCTCCAGCCCCTGGAATCTGTAATCACCATCTGTTTCTTGGATGATTACAAGCTGATCCAAAAATTTAACAGTGCCTGACTTCTCAGTGGCACTTGCTGCTTAATAAGCAAGTGGAGAAACAAGAATACATGGATAAAATTACTTCCCCCCAGCACTTTGCGGAGTACATCAGGAGTGTACTTTGTGTGGCTAAAGAATTCAGCGCATCATAAACTCCATGACCTTCTTCAAATGCTCACATGAGGCACAGTGAGCTTGATGCTACTGTTGCACTCTTCCTTGATATTTTTAACGGAAGTGGAACTACACCAGAACAGAAAAATGGAGAGAGAGCTGTGGGACTCCTATTTGTCAGTGTACCTCTTGGGTTCCTTCACCTTAGAGTTAGAAACTGGGAGATGGGGGGGAAAAAAGCGTGACAAGTAGATGCATCTTTCTCCCCCTCTCATGCAGTAAGGTATATTTGATCACATTAAGAATGCTTCTGTATCTGCAGAAAACTGTAAAATGTCTGTTCTAGTCAGTTTTCAGTTTGGGAGTTTTCTTAGTATACTGGTCTTTCCTGTTACAAACTTTTATCCAGACAAATACACAAGTAATGCACTTATTAACAGCTGTTATGTCTTAACATGCCACTGGAGAGCTTGTTAGGTAAAGTGGAACCTCTTGATTGTGACATAAATCTCTCTTCTTAGTCCTGACTTACCTAGCATCTCTCCTATGAACTTTCTGTCCTTACACGTTGTACGTGTAGGAAAATGACACTGAAAGATGGTTGTTAAATTCTTCTGTAGGAAGATGAAACCTACATAATTGAAAACTAGGTGTTACGCTCTGGAATACAAACTCCATGTTTGGTTTCGTTAAAGAAAGAGTGAGATCAGTTGACAAAAACAAGCCCACAGCACTTAGTGCTAGTGGTATGCCTTCAAAAGCTACAGTAGTTGATAGCTTGTGTCCATGTTTTTAATATAGTCTTAAATGACGATGTGACTGGTGGCACCCTGAGGACATGGAACCATAATGTTGACTCATGGCACTGGCTGTCAGCACAACAGGTTGGTTGGAAACTATCTTGGGGTGGGGAGGGCTACTCATCACCTGTCAGGTGTGTTCTTACTATTTGTATTTGATGCAGAACATCACTGCTATGGCTGTGTTATAAGTGGCTTTTCAAAACTAGGGCAATGTAAAACTAAAGGTATTAATCAAGATTTTCAACAGTGAGCTTGGGAGAAAAGCCCATCTTTTGAGTTGTTTAATGGAGGTGATTTTAGACTATGGGAGAAGGCTCTTTCTAAGAAGCTGGAAGAAACAATGTATTAAAAAGCATTGATTACATCAGAGCAGATAATAAAACAAAACTTTTTAAAGTAGTCAGTTGGGCACTCAGCCCAGATGTTTGCATATAGAAGGAAGCAGAACAGGAAGAGCTATTTATTGAAAACTTGGTTCTTTTTTGGTTGTCAGGCTCTGTGTACTGCAGAAATTAATTTGATACTGCTTTTGCAAGTGAGTGGATGGACTAGTAAAAATAAATTGTAAATATTATGGTTAGGTTAAGGGTAGTAAACATACTTCCGTGAAATACAAATGGGAGTGGTATTTCATGTCCTTCTGTAAACTCTTGAAAGGGACACATACAATAGCTTCTGTTAGGGAGGAGAGTGGAAGAGCTATGAAGGAGCTCTGACAGCAGTTTCAAAACTACTTTCTGTAGTTTTTCCCAATCTACAAGATAAGATGCTGCAAAGGTTAGGGTCATTTTTTTCCTGTGGGTTTTTGAAAGTGAATTTCATTAACCCTAGCAGAGAGGGCTGGACAATGTTCCATGAAGCAAATAGGCAGCATGAATTTGTTTTGCTGGCTCAACTTAGTTGTCTTATTTGAGTATCCTGCACCAGATGCTTTAAGAGTCTCTAGGGTATTATTTTTGAATTCCTTGCTCATTAAAGCAGACGTTTGCATTATGCCCATTGCTAGGGCCCAGTAGATGTTTATTTTCCTCCTGTAGTTTCAGGGTGGCAAACTTTATTTACAATAACTGACTCACCCCGTTATTCAGTTCCTGCTCTACAGTCCTGTTTTCTGTTCTTCCTTGAAAACGTCTTGTGCCTTAGGGATCCATACCCTAGGTGTACATTGTGCAACCTCATGACAACTTTAGAGTAAGGTGAAACTACCCATTATTTACAGCCCTTCAGTGTAATCTTGCCAGAACTAAGCACTTGGGAGTTGTAGTCATTTTTGGCTTATGGGTATCTTGACTTGTTGAGAGGTTAGTCATCTGGTTGTTAAAGGTTTTAAAGGTTTGAAAGTAGTACATTTTCATCTCCATACTCCAGTATGAATTATTTTAAGTTTACTTCCAAGGTACATTTCCATGTGTTTCTGTTTCTTTTACTTGGTACTTACTATACAATATCTAACATAAATTCTGATTTCTCTTCCTCACTTGCACTAGTGATAACCGATGTGTTCACACTTAGGAAAATAGCTGAAACAGTCTAAGAAATTGCTGCCTCACTATGGATGGTAATGACAAACCTTGTTGGTTTTCATAGTGTGCATGCTGGTAAATGGTGAAATGGGTTAGCTTTTGAATTGTCGAGATGGTGACTTTTTGCATGTGGTTTGCTATGTGATTGTCTGTCTTATGATTTTCCTGTTGAGCCTGAGCTGTTATATAATAAGTTAATTAGTTTTGTGTTGAGGGATTGCTTAATAAGGGTGTTGTGAAAATTGTTTGAAGTAGCTGAATGCTGTAGTGATGGATCTCAAACTGAAAAGAAAACATTAGCTTTATCTTCAAAGGATGGGGTTGAATACTTTGCAGTAGAAGTACTTAATGGGCATATACCTTTTAGAGTACTTGGTTTTCATCAGGCTTGGTGATCAGCTACCTTGTGTAGCAAGGTAATTAGTCTAATCCAGCTCTTTTGTGTGCATTGTAAGTTCCCAGGGCAATCCTAATATTCTTAACACAGCTGTGAGTATATGCATGATCCTTTTAGATTGTAAGACAAAACTGAAAAATCAATTCCCTTATGTGCCATTATTAGCCTGTGGAGCTCCTTGGTGAGACTGAGACTTACAGAAACACCTTGCAGCTGCTTGAGCTAACTGGTCTTTCACTTTTCCTCATGTCCCTCCTGATGTCTTAGTCATATGCTGTCTCACAACTCGGCTAAACTCGTGTTTGCATTTTATCAATCTCTGCCATTATAGTATTCCTAGTTAAGTTCAGCTGTATCCAAAGTGATCAGCAAAAATACTATATTTTGTGGAGCTTTTTAGATGGACCATAATTCATTGAAGTTCATGGTCCAGCTATGCAAACAGCTGTGCCAGCACAAAGAATGTGGAGTTGATGCAAAAACAGAAGAGACGGAGGAAAATAACTTCCTTGTAAGGAAGTACCAGTTTAAGCTAGTGTAAGGTTAGACAAACTACAACCTCCATAATACTGAAGCCTACTAAAGATGGGGCTGCTGGACTGGTTTCCATTCTCTCTGGTACTGGTCTGGTCCTATGGCGAGTTCATTTGGGGAGATACGCTGACAGAAAAACAAAATGCAAAAATGTGAATGGGGTAGGAGTTGTGCACCATGAAAGGCCATATTCATGTGTGTCAGTCCCAGCTTAAAAGAGGAATTGTGAACACTGCAGGGAGCATAAAGGGAAGAGTCTGATGTATGTGTACTTAGAGGTGAGTTTTTATAGTATCTTAGGGACAGTTGGAGGGACTTGTATAGCTCTAGAGTGGGCTCTTTGACTGACCACTGATCTCCTGTCTATAGCTGTTTCATGTGTTAATCTCAAGTTAAACTGTTGTCCACAGTAAAAAAACCCGCTTCAGTAGAGAACTCTCACTGGATTTTGCACTTTTAATGAGGAGACCTTTCTCAACTATTTTAGTCTCTTGAAATAGTAGTGTATTTTAGAAAAGACAAAACTGTCTATATGACACCCAGTGGTTTCTGGTCATTTCTACAGTCTTGGTTTTTAGAACATGGTAAATCCTCTAACTTCATAACTTGCATATCCAGAGACTAAATGTCTTCAGAAAAGTTGTAATTGTTTCCTAGAGGCTGGGTTTTTTGAGGTTGCTTTTAGCAGTAACTGCCAACATCTGGAAGAACTTCTAAACAATAACAATTCTTGAGAATCCTACCTTTAAATAGTCTCCTGCAGCCTATCAAGTATGTGGCTGTAGCAGTCACTTTTTGGGGGGTTGAGGGGGTCTGGAGTGGGGAGAGGAAAATACCCAACTTGGCTAGCCTAAGACAAGTTTTTAAAAGTGGCTTATTAATAATTTTACTATACTGAACTGAAATTGAGAAAAGTCTGATTGGCTTGTGGTGCCAAGCTTCAATAATAATGTTGCCCAGTGTTTTGTAGACCCTTGCTCGATCATGTGGGTACCAAAAGCATTTTTGGTACAGCAGGTTATGATGTCAGTGTTACTGGCTGTGCTTTTTATTTGTTCAATGTGCCTTTCTTTTCCCTCTCACATAGAAATGTAAGTTTTCTGTAGTTAATGTTTATTGGTGTTATGGTGTGGTGTGACCCTTGTGGGTTGGGTTCTGGTTGATTATAACAAAACTTTCGAGGAGCTAAGAGAGAAATAGTTGTTAACGTTTGTGGTTGTTGGGACCTTTTACAATGTGCAAATCTCATGTATTATGGTTTCCTGGAGCTGAGCAAAAGTCGGAAGATTGACATAACAAAAGCAAGGTTGCTAATCTCTGAGCTTCCCACTTTGGTCTTTCTGACTTTTTGTATTCTGAGCTGAGTATAGAGCTAGTTTTGGGAGACCAAGTTGCAAAATACCAAAAATTGAGAAAACAGTTGAGGAATGGGATGTCTATTTTTATTTCTGGAAGAGGAAGGACTTGCTGTCTCAGCTGTCTATTCAAAAGAGCTGGTTTTCTCTCTGGGAAAGACAGCAGTCTCAGACAAGCTACCTTTACTGGAAGGCCCATTCCAAACGTCCTCAGTCACTGCAAACTTGTAGGTAGAGGGCTCAGAAATGACTCACTCAAACTGAAATGCAGCGTCAGATGCTTGACACCAGCTTCCTGTGCAGTACCTTGGGGCTGATGCAAATTAGGGTGTCCCTGCTGCTCTCAATGTGTGTTCCCCCTGCCCTCAGTAGCAGAAGAGAATTGAAAATAAATGTTCTCGTTCAATAATTCTTTTAGGTCTTAAGCAGAATTGTCAGATTAATATGCTTTCAGTCTGGCTCATGATTCACTTTGCAGTGTGTGGTATGTTAACCAGGCTTCTCCTGTGATGACACAGTGAACAGGACCAAACAAGAAAAGCTTTCTGGATATTCCTCAGGCTTACAGAAGACAAGTGGTAAAAGTCATTTACAGAAACAAAACCTTTGTGCTTGTTAACAAACCCGTGTACCTGCTTGCAGGCAAAAAGCACTGCAACCACTGATTTTGGAACCTCTTGCCCATTCTGTTCCTGATACAGCAGCTTTTCCAGCTGTTATTTTGGGCTTCAGCTGATTCAACAATGCTGCCTTTTCTTTCTACCTACAGCTGCAGGCGGTTGTGGCTGGTTATTTCATTTGAGTGAGCAATGTCCTTCAGGCTATGTTGGCTCAGGGATGTTAATAGGGTTCAGATGTCTGTGAGCTCACAGAATCCTGCACCCCTTGTTGCTCCTCTGCTTGTTCTGTTGCAGTACATCAAAGCAAAACAGTATTGAAATATTATCTTGACTATTGCCAGTGCTCTATGCCTTTTTCTTGGCCTGAGTGGGGTGGATTTCTTTTTTCTCCACAATCTCTCCCACCTGTTGAGGGTTTTTCCCCGTGTTACAACAGTTATCTGGTGTTGGTATTGCTTTTAGTTCACTTTACAAGCAAATTACTCTTCAGACATTATTTTTATACTTGTTGAATCTTGCAGAGAAGTATATTGCAAGTTTCTCCTTGGAAGATGACATTCCATAGGATATTTTTAATATTCCTGTCTTGTTGAGAAAATCTCCCAGACTTTGACATTTAAGTCAAGTTTTTTAATTTTCCTATGAATGACTTGTTGAGGTCCTGGCTGAACATGACTTGCTTCACATTAAAAGTTTAAGCACCTAAGAAGTTACTGCAAGAGCCTGAAAGTAGTGGTTGCTCCTGCATGATGTGCTGGTCACCTGAAAGATGAAGATTTATTGGGTTCTGATGGGTGATGACTCTTTTACAATGGGCTGTTTCTTGCCAGCTACTCTGGAATAATGTGCCTGACGTCTTCTTCACTTCATTATAAATGCCCTTCAAAATGTAGAGATTCTTTCCTGAAAAGCCATGTTTCTAACTGCTTTACAGGAGAATGTGTGTAATATTTGGTCGTTTGAGGGATCTCTTTGTATTGCTGAAGTTCCTAAGCCATCCTTACAGTATTTGACATGCAAAAATTCTTGTTTTATCCATGTGCCTTAAGACTTACTAGGGTCATGAAAACATTCTTCTTGTTTGATTTTTGTCACAAGATACTGTTCTTGTGGCAGCACAATGCTGAAAAGTTCAGAAATTAAAAACAGATGAAGAATATAGAAATATGTCTAGCTGGCAGACACTATTTCAGTCACTGAAGTTGCTGTTGCTTTGTGCATATGATTATCTCAATAGCAAGGCTAAAATTCACTTTAAAACTGCATTCACTGCTTAGGAGATCCTGTGGTTTGTTGTTTTTTTTTTTTTAATTCACAAGGTGAAATTGATTTAAACCATCATATTTTAATGTGTTACTTTATGTAGTTGACTTGGCTAAGATGTCAGCTGGAACCTGGACACAAGGGCATAGACATCCTTGTACTCATGTGGTGGAAAGTAACACCTG
Source organism: Cettia cetti (assembly GCA_013401135.1). Lineage (NCBI taxonomy): Eukaryota > Metazoa > Chordata > Aves > Passeriformes > Sylviidae > Cettia > Cettia cetti. Next base: position 8,382 of record VZUI01057203.1, on the reverse strand, counting down.
AAGTAATCTGCTTGCTTGTATTTGTGTTGCCGTGGGACCCTTTTTGAATTGAAGACATCATCCAAGACATTTGTGTCACATATAAGCACATAACTGAGATTTCAGGATTGCTTGTTTTACAGTCAGACTTGTATTCTGATCAATAGTGGCCTTTTGATAAGCAAAACTGAAACGAACTTGATCATGTGTGTCTTGCTAATAATCTTGAAATATATATATATAGCCTGTTCCTAAAAATAAAAAAGCTGGGGAGTTTGAAATGTTCTATGAACATTCAACTTGCTGGTCAAAGGCTTTAAAAAAAGAATTTGTGAAGCACTGATTTCTGACATGGGAAGCACTGTATTTAAATAATAAAAAGACTAGGCCCTTCATTGAAGGGAGAGCATAGATTTGGTTGTGTGGAGTTCTCAAGATGAAGTTTTATAGCTACTTGTAAAGACAAGTAGTTTTACTGCAAAGGTTTCCCTGGTTTTCTTCACCTGCTATTGCAAGCAGACTGAAATAGTGATGCAAGCTGGCATGGATCATTTGGATGGGGAAATTTAATACTATGGCTTCAAGTAGGTGGAAGAAGCAACTGAGAGCCAAGATAGTAAGGCATGATCCTTGAGCTACATTTTCTCTACTGCTTACCTTTGCTTCACTAGCAGGCAAGTCTGAGCTCAGAATTGGTTTGTCAGATTCACACTTGCTGTGTTTTTCCTCTTACCTGAATATGTTTTTCACAGAAGTTGCTGTGTAACCTCCCATGCTAGGCAGCTCTGCTGAGGGATGCAAAAACTGGTCTTTTTGGGTACTGGAGTGTCTGGAGCCTTGCTCCACGTTTCTGATGCATCCTTCTTTTCCATATCATGCAATATGGACTAATAATAGTCGTCTAAGTAGTGTTTTTCTCTCTCCTTGAGTGCTTGATATGTCAAATACTTGAAATATAACTCTCTGGGCTGTAACCATATAGGGTGCTTAGTTTACGGAAATGATCTCTCAGTTGTTGAAGTTTTAGTCCAGGAATGCTAAACTTTGTTACAGCATAGTTGTTGATGCAGTTATGCCATACAGCAGCTTCTCTACAATTTGTGCTAGACTTCCTAACCATTCTTTGAAAAACATGCGGTTTTATTTAAGTTTTCAGATATATCTAATGTCTCAGAGCTTGAGGTAGGGTGGACAAAAGGGATCAGACAAAGCAAGAGCGAAAATGCTCGGCTTTTGGACTCCTTCAACATAAAATAAACAGTGAGAAGTGAGTCACAGCACTTCTGCTACATAACTGAGGGGAGCTTGCAAGTTTTTAATTTTTTTTTTTTTTATGGATTGTCCAAACGATTGGTGTTGTTGAATTTTACTGTATCTTCCAGGGCAGATAAACTGATTTCCTGCCTAATTAACTTATTGCTTTCTGAAGTTTCCTAAAGCCTTGAGATCCTGTGTATTTACATGTATTTGTATAAGTAATGCACAAAGCCAAGTGCTCAGGAGAATCTGACTGGGGCTTCTGGTGGAGTTGGCAGTGCTCACTGTTGCAGAAGGTACCTGCTTCACAATTCCCCCAATGAGCAGAGAGCTTTGCAGCCACCTTGGAGGGGCATGGTAAATGGAACAGTGATGGAAGTGCAGTCAAACAAATCCAGCCTGCAGCTTGCTTTTGGGCCAATCAAGCTGGCACCGATTGTGGATGCAGAAATCTGCTCTTAAAGCATCCAGGGTGACTGATCAGGGAGAGGTGCCCATGCTGTGTATGTCTAAAGTTTTGGAATGGTAATTGTCACCAAAAATTAGAATGAAATATAAAATTGTGCAAGATTACTTCAAAGCCAAGTTAAGCTAACCACCAGTGAAAGTTCCACAACGTTGTTAGTCATCTTCAATTATCCAAGCCATGACTGCAAAATTGTTGCATGACTCTTTTGTAAATATAAAATATATCCTGTGTTAGTATAAACATCTTCTACCTAAGTGACACTTTCCTTGTCACTTAGCTCCAGCAGTATGAAACCAAAGACATTTAATCTTGTTGATTTTCCATGGTGATTTACTAATGAACTATTTAAATTATTTATTGGCTTCCCCCCCCCACCCCCTTCCAAGATGTACTCTAAGGTCAGGAAGTATGAAATAACCTGACACCAGTAATACTGCAGTGTAATACCTTCACTTCTAAAGATTTCCAAAGATCTAAAGCTGGCATTGTACCTTCACTCTTCACATATGGAAGGGGAAGAGTGTTTTGCAGACTAGGTGGGAATTTTGCTTGGTGGTTTACATGGCATTCAGCTGTCTTTCTCTGTTTTCTGGCCAAAAGTGTGGCTTCTTTGTGGGTGTGGGCCTCCCTAAAACCTGTCCTTTCCACCAGTGAGCTCAGCTGCTAGCAGTGTTGTGTGTGTCTCTGGTCAGCTGCTTGCCTGCTGAAAACTAACACTGTGTCAAGGTGGGCAGGGGGGAGCAGAAAGGATAGGAATGGGATGCAAGCATTGCTGGGAACAGTGAGCAGGAGAGCACACTGGAAGTTGAGCTGTGCAATGCCTTGCTGCAGAGGTAAGGCTAAGCCTTGGTCTATGCCAGCTGGGAACCAGATCCTTTTTGGAACTCTCTTGGTTTCTCTCCCTGCATGGAGGAGGGTAGTGATTTTGATGGAAGGTTGTAATGGTGATTCTCAAGAGGAGGAGCAATAGATGGAAAAGTCAAATCTGTCAGCTACTGCTTGAAGTTTCTGCTTCTATAGGTTTTACCAACAGCCTCATCCCAATTAGCCTCTTTATTCTTCATCTTGTTGTCCTCTAACAACAGATACCAAGTCTCTTAACACTTAATTTTGTGCTTTATATATCAGGAAAAGAAGCAGTAAAATCTGACAACTTCTCATATTGCCAGTTTAAATATCAGTCGTTTAGAGGAAATGTTTTTAGATGTATATGCAGGAAATGCTAGGCAACTAAAATATAAAGGAAATGAAAATATAGTCTCTGGTATGGGATTTTCTAAAAATCCCTTTGGAATACAGATAGTCCATATCCATGGTAGCTTTTGGTATCCTGGAAGTGCTTCTGCTTGTCCCAGTGGGAGACACTGACACCAGTTTTAGCTTGTAGCTCAACCTAAAAATGAATGTGTTGGACTTAGTCCATCATAGTATTCTGTCTTTAATGTTGTGGGTTTTGCAGTAAGTGATAAGGAAACCTGAACAAACTGTTCCCTTGCCTTTGTCAAGAAATGGAAAAGTTACTTTACTTCTTTCAGTTAGTCCTCTGAGTCTCCTTCCTGGCATTATATGAGACTATAGAAAATCTTCACAGAAATGATACCCTTTTTTCCATGCCTAGAGTCTCTTCCCTTCTGTTATTGAATGTACATCACTTACACCTCCATCGCTGTGTCCCCTTCCAGTTTAGGGTTGTGTCTCAGTAAGTCTTTCCCCTGTGAGACAATTTATGCTTACTCTGAATAACAATTTACCAGATAGGTAGTGCTGTATTAGCTTGCTTGCATCTGTGTCTTTTTATATATCTCTGACTGTATGTTCCTAGTACAACTCTTGGAAGGGATAGCGTGTGGTTCATTTTCAGGTTCATTTTACCTCATTTACCTCATAAATTGTGGTTCATTTTACCTCATTTCAGCAACAGTTGTTGATTTGGTCCTTTTTTCCCCCCACTGTTCTCAGTATTATACCTTTGGCCAAACTGTTTTCTAGAGAGGAGAAAATATTTTTAGGAAGTTATGTACTTAGTTTCTGGTGGGATCTGACAAGTACTACAGTCAGTGCAAAAGGGATAAGCAGAGCTGCCTGGTGGGATGCAGGAGCAATGGGTCTGTCCCCTTGTGACAGGAGCAAACTATTGGCTTTGGTGTCTTGCATCCCAGTTGTAACTTCACTGATATTGGGGACACTTGTAGACTCTCACAGCAGTGTTACTCTGTAGGTGCCTTGGGCAAGCAGGTATAAACTCTACATGGGTGAAAAAGTAAGGGAGCTCTAATTGAAATGATGTATGCTTGTGCAGCCACTGAGTACTGCCATGTGTTTTACATGATACATCTAATAGATAACTGGCTTACTAAAAAAGACTTCAGCATCCACTATTGGTACAACATATCATTTTAATTTGCCTTTGTTCAGAGGCTGTCTCCTCTCTCTGCTGCTTCAATAAGTGACATGCTTCAGATTCAAGTGGTTTCTCTCCTGAGTGACCTACTTGTATTTTCTCATACAGTCTTTCTATTAGGCTGTGTCTCAGCAGTCACAGTTGCAGCAGAGCAGCAGTGCTACCTGTAGCTTAAGGTACAGGGATAAGTAACTCTGATCAAGCCCTTCTCAGCTGTGTCTGTGGCTTCAATTAAAGGAGGCAGAGTTCCTACTGCTTAGTTTATGCTGGCTCTAGTATTTGTCTGATGATCCAGTAAATGAATTCAGCTTGCTAAAAGACCAGAGACTAATCTGGCAAAAAGTCTGTGTTTTGGCCTTTTATATTGTTCTTATTTTTTGCTGGCTTCATAAGCTGAATCAACTTGCTTTCTGATTGAAGGGGTTTTTGGTGGAAAGGGGAGAAGGAGGCAGGACTATTCCCACTTGCCAAGTGGCAAATCATGTAATTCAGCTTAGCTGGGAAGCAAAAGGCTGGGAAAACCACAGCCTGAGCTGGTCTTGCTGCTGGCTGCTGTCTGGGTAGGTCACCAGCTGAGCTTAACAAAAAGCATGTTGAATGCCAGGGGGTGGGAGGCTGGATCTGGCTGACAAGCTGGGTTACTCTGCCATGGAGCTACATTGGAGAAAGCAATGAGCAAAGTTAGCACTGTAGTGCTGCATTGTATCCTACAGTTGTCTTCTGAGTTGGAAAGAGTTTTTCTGATGATGAGTAACTTGCCCTTCCTTATGCTGTTAGGATTCCATACATCAAACATGATACCTGGCAGTACTTGGGTACTTGCACTGATGTGCTTTCAAGAGCAGCTTCTAGTCTGTGTTAGTTGTAATGCATCTACTTTGTGCAAATATTCTAGCTCTTCCTTTCATGATGGTAGATCTTGGTGTGGGCTTGAGGAATTCAAAATTGACTCCACATATGACATGTGCATCAAATACTTCCAGAGTCTTCTGGACCTGTAATTGAACAAGTATTGTGCTTTGTGGGGTGTTTTCTGCTTCCCTTTCTACCACAGTTTCTGCAAGAGTTTTTAGTCATCACTACCTGCCTTGATTTTTATTTCTTTTCATAACCTGGATGTTCTGATATCTTACCTAAGTAAAATACTGTATCATATGAAAGTCTCCAAAGAGAATTGTGACTGTATGGCACATGTCCTTGCGAGATATTATACTCACCAGATTTCTTGGTATGTGGCCAAACTGACTTCTCATTTTGATATTAAAGACTTTCAGGTATTGTGATGAGTTTTAACACTTCCTCCTCCTTTCAGGATTCTCTCCACAACACTATTGTAAGAGCTGTGTATTAGTGCATGCCATGACTAATGAGCAGTAGACTTGAATGAAGCTTTTGGGACAAGAATTTTAATGCTTGTCTCTAACATTCTTGTAGATAGCTCTGGTAAATGCTCAAAAGCTTTCATTTTTATCTCAATAGATTAAATTTCAGACTTGAATTCAAATCTTAGATACTACTTATAGTTCGATGTTAGGTGTCACTGGTGCCTTTTCTATAGTTCATTTGCAAAATGTACCAAACAGTTTCAATTTAGGTGGCATTAAGTATGTCTGACTGTGTACATCTGTAGCATGCAAGTGTACTGGTGGTGAGGTAGACAGCTACTTTTTATATGTGCCACAAAAGAAAATTGTAAATACTGTACTGAGAGTGGAGAATGGCATATTCGAGTAAATCCTTGTAATTTCAGGGGACTTAAAACACAATCAGTGGTCTTGGCAGATGGCCAAGGGCACAGGCGGCTTCTGGAACTCTTCCAGCTGTTAATGGAGTGTGGGTTCTGATTAAATTTACTGTGGCCACTGAGTCTTGGTCTGCTTGTCTCTGTATGTGTTAATGTATGCTTTTCTAACAATTAAAATTTAATTTTAAAATCTGTTTTACAGTATCCTCACGACAAAGATCTCTCGTTTATGTTAAGCACAATAAAGATTGAAACACTAGCAGCATGAGAGAGGCCCTACCATAAAAACTAGCTGTTGTAAAATCTTTGAAATATTTGTGCTGGCAGCCTTGCAGCTTCCCAAGAAATACTGCTGCATTAGTTATGTGAAGTCTGTTCTGTAGTTGACATAATTAACTGATTACAAAAAATAAAATCTAATACAGTAGAATTGTGGCATGGTCAATGGGGCCTTTTGACAAGACTTCAGGGTGGTAGTTTGGACATGAGCCTGCTGGATTGACTGCTTTTCCATTTTACTATAGCTGAAAATATTGCATAGAAATGGACTAATAGGGCAATCCCTTATACGTCCAGATACATCAGTGAAAGGAAGAATATATTAAAGTAAGATGGCTTTAGGATGAGGTTATTCTTTTAATTTGGAAGAAACGGGAGGTTTCTTAAATTTCAGACCCCAAAGAATAAATTTGTAAGAATTGCTAGGTTCATGCCAAAGGCAAGTTCAGTTCTGCAAGAGCACTCCTGTTAAAAGGCTACAAATGCTTTTTACATCGATACCACAAATGGTTTGAGACAAGGGGAAAGTAGATTACTGTAGCATTTGTGTGAGTGCTGGTATGATCCTACAGAGTAGGTCACTATATATTGGATTAGTTCAGCTCTCTGCATAGCAGTATGTTAGAATTTTTAATTTTTTTACCTTAAGAATTTTTTCAGGTCAAGGAGTCAATCTAATTGAAGTCAGCTGTAAAAAGTGAGGTAATACTTTTCATGGAAAATATGTTAAACAATTAATGCAAGAACATAACTACAGAAGAGTCTACAAAAATGAATTGCTATGCATCAATAAATTTTTTTTAAAGAATTGTTGATGAGAGACTTTCAAGTAAGACTGTATTTGTAAGAGAAGTCACCCATCTGAATTACTTGAGAAACTTTTTAGGTTCTTGATTAGGTGATTTTTCTTCCCAGTTATTAATATATCATACTACTGTGACATAACTGCTGTGATGTCATATAGATAGGCTTTAGTATCTTTGAAATGCCTTTTCCTACCTTCAGTTTTGTTAAATTCTGTAATATTTGCAATGTTTTATGGTGCCATTACATGTGATATATAGGTCTATGAATTTTAAATACTTTCTGGTTATGAAAAAAAATCTGATTCATTGCTGCATTTCTTTCTCCAGTCTTATTTTTGCTACTTATGCTGGTTAGCTTGTGAATTGGAGGTGAACAGATATGTCTGTGTAGCAAGCCTTCAAAGCTCCTGCTAAACTTCCCGGAGTTTGAAGAGATTCCAGCAATACTTAACTGTTACATCTTTAAGCAAGACTCCTGTGTCTTCACTCTACTTTTTTTTTTCATGCTGAAGAGATGAACCAAGACTCCCTAGTGAGGGGAGGCTATTATGTGCAGGGTAGTACCTTGATTCTTACAAAAATGGGAATGTTTGTTGTGTAGAGGGGCTAGAAAAAATTGAGACTAAGGCTAAATCTAAAGGAGGTGTAACTAGGGAGCTATGTTGTGTCCCTCACTGAAAAAATGTAGCTGACTTGTTAGTTGCTGTGATGTGGTAAGCATTAGATAGCCCTACTACAGTGTTTTTTAGGCAAGTGTTCTACTCTGAAGGAATATTGAATATTGGGAAGTAAAATGTCACTGTCAGTTGGATGTTAAATGTGCCAAGTACTAAAATGTTGTTTTAAACACTGAGGTTTTGGAGAAAGATGAAAGAAATATTTTTTGTCTTGTGGGTAGTTCAAGGTCCTGGCTTTGCAATCTTGAGCTATAAGGTTAAACTGTTTCAAAATGCATTAGCCTCATTCTAAACACCATTATTCTGGAAACTGATGAGAACTGATTCTATAGCTAATGCAAATTTAATGTTATGGTATAAATTATAGCTATTAATATCTCTTTTCTGTAAGAAGTGATGCACAGTCTGCAGTCTGTGGGTGGGAAAATGAACAAAATCAAGTCTGAATGATACTGTTCAGTCTTTGTAGATCTTACAGACTTTTAGCTGTTGTTGTTCAGCACAAGTTTTGTTTTATAATTTGAATGTCATGTTATAGGTGCATATGAATTACTTATGTGGAAGCTGGATTTATTCCAGTGCTAGTATCTTGCAATAAGAGAGTAAGCTGGTGAACAAATAAAGCTCAGCTGCGACTCTGTTTTAAACAAAACAATAAACAGTCTGGCAGAGATTTAGGAAAGCCATAAATCTAACTTTATCAAATCCATGCCTCTGTCTTTTGGGGGGGAGGGTTGTTTTGTTGGTTGGTTTGGGGGGGGGGGTTGGGG
>VZUI01057201.1:0-19300 GCA_013401135.1 Cettia cetti | reverse complement strand
CTCCTCTCCTCTCCTCTCCTCTCCTCTCCTCTCCTCTCCTCTCCTCTCCTCTCCTCTCCTCTCCTCTCCTCATCCTCCACATCTGATGGTGCAGAGTGACCAGAAACTCCCCACAGAAAGAAACACTAGGGATAATCCTTGTGGAATTGTGCATCTCATTTTCCCTGCTCTAAGTTCCTGTAGTGGCTTCCAAACCTCTTCATCCATTGGTGTGCTGGAGTTAAAGCATTTGGCTGAAAAGGAATCACAGCATGGATACAGTATAAACCCAGACATGGGATATAAAAAGCCTGTTTCTAAATTTAAACCTCTGTTAACAGCTAATTTAAGCAGCTAATTATACTAAAAATGCGTGAGCCCCAAATTTGCCAATTAAAAGTTAATTAAACGAAAACTCAGTGAGCTTCAATTTGTCAGTTAAATCCATCTGCTTCCTGAAGCTTCCTACGATCCCACAGCTTCAAAGCTGTGCCTGCAGTGGGAACCATTCTCTGTGCCATCACAATCAGACAGATGTCCAAAATCCCGGCCAAAGCCCCGAGCTCGATAAACCCCAGGAGCAATCAGCAGCCTCAGCCCTTGGGAGTGTGCCCAGACATCTCACACCCGCTGTGGCCATCAGGGGAGGAAGGCGCTGGGTGCAGCTGGACTCCCTCCCTGCAGGTATGGGCAGGGGGCACGGAGCTGTGCAGGGACACGGAGCCCTGCAGGGGACACGGAGCTGTGCAGGGACACGGAGCCCTGCAGGGACACGGAGCCCTGCAGGGACACGGAGCTGTGCAGGGACACGGAGCTGTGCAGGGACACAGAGCTGGGCAGGGGACAGTGCGAGCGGGCCGCACAATTAACGCCGCCACTCATTCAAAGCGCTGATTCCCAGCAAGGATCTGCCCCATGCTCTGCCGGCAGACAGCGGAATATCCCCCGGGCACGCTTCCCTGCGGCTGCCTGCTCCCTGCTCCCTCCATCCCCCGGGATGCCCGCGGGCTGTGCCGCATCGGGATCAAATCCCTGAGGGATGCACTGGAGGATGGAGGTGCCGGGCTTGATCGGCCTCAGCACGGGACAATGTTCTGGGGCTTTCGAGCTGTCCCTGGCAGCTGATGAGGCTTTTCATGGGCCACATCTGCTGTCGGCTTTCTTATTGTGTTGGTTGAATAGAGCAGCACTCGGAACAGAACAGCGGATCTCGGAATCAGCATGTTCCCTCTGGAGCAGGGAGACCGGGAAGGGGGAGCTACCAAGGCCGGGACGTGGGGGCTGCTGGGCTCCTTCCTGTCTTGCCTGGTGGGTGCTAAACACAATGGAAACACAGCAGGACCCAGGTTCTTTGCTGCTGGTTCCAAGGGTTACCCTGATTCACAGATTTGGCATGCTCAGCTGGACATCAAAGGAATTTGCTTCCAAAATAAATAAAAATCCCCATCGACCTTTCTGTCCCTCCCTCCCTCTCCAACTCTTGCTGCCCACATGCTTCAGAGCAGAAGAAAGATTTTCACTGATGTTGCCTGAAGATTTCAATTTCCAATGGATGCAATTTCACATTCCACAGCCCAGATTCTGCCTTGGCCTGTGGGTGTTACCCCAGCAGTGAAGCCACCACCTCCAGCACAGGAGCATCCAACCTACCCTTGTGCCAAACCGATGAGAGACAGCAGCTCTGCAATTTTAGGCAGCTCAGGGGCAGGGCTCCTCTCCTGCTGCCCCCCAGGTGACTGTGCTGGGACGTGGCTCCCTGATTTTCAGCACCTGCATTTCTGCCTCCCCCAGAACCAGCAGCACACCCAGGGCCTTGCTTTGATCTCTTTTTGCCTCAGCTCTCTCAGCTGCCCATGTGTTTTCCAGCTGGGACTCTTCAGCTTTCTTTGTGACTTTTCCCTGCTCACTTTCCCCCTGTCTTGCTGTGTGAGGACTTTCATCCCACTCCCAGCCGCGTTTATCTCTAAAGGCACCGATTTTTTCCTTTGTTTTCAAACAACACAGGCACGGCTCGTTGGCTGCACGGGGGTCTGGGATGTGCTGTGGTGCTGTGGCAGGGAAGCAGCTCCTGGGGATGGCTGGATGCTGCAGGAATGAGCAAGTCCTGCCAGCAGTTCCTCTGAGTGTCAGAGCAAACCTGCCCTGCCAGGCAGAGCCAGGGCTCTGCTCCCTGTGGATTTTGTAAAGTTTTAGTCACTGGACAGTGAGAAACTTCCAGCAAAACTGCCCATGGAGCCCAGGAGGGTCCCAGAGCCTCTGTGCTCATCACAGCCTTGGAGCAGGAGCCCAGAGCCAAGTTCTGAACTGGGAGCACAATGGGGATGTTCGTGCCCATCCTTGCTCCAGCCTGTGGAGAGCTGGGGCTGGGAATAACACTTGGGGAACACCAGAAACCCTTTCTGACTCCTGCACGCCTCCTCTGTGCCTACAGGAGAGGACTCACACACATCCATCCGTCAGCACCGCCACAGGACAGCGTCAGGGCGGAGCCGAAACCAACGTGATGGGGATTTCTCCTGGGCTTTTCCTGCCCCGCCTGCAGCCAAGCTGGAGACCCCAAAGAGCAGAAGTGCAACAACCCCACCCCCCTCAGGCTCCTCTGGAGGGAGGGACTGAAGGTCTGGCTCAAATTCCATTTTGGAAGAGTGTTTGAAAGCACTGCGGTGCTGGGGAGGGGAGAGGAAGAGAGAAAATAATCATAAAAAGGGAAAAAAGCTGGGAGCAGGTGTGGTGTGGTGGGTTCAGTGGTGACCCATTCACAAGGCCTTGGGCCAAGCAGGTTCCTGGACCCAGAGGAAAGTCCAGAGCCTCGGAATGGTCCAGCCAGAAACCACAAGCTTGGACAGGAAACAGCTCCAGCTTCACACTGAGAAGGAAGAATTCATCCCACTGCCTTTGTCCCCTCCCTAAAGGAGCATCCCTGAACAGCAGGCTATTCCATTTCCCCAGTTTTTTTGGTGCAATTGAAGCTGTAATTCCCCAAATCTGACTGCACCCCGGGTTGTTGCTACTCAGGAGTGCACAGAGCTCCTCTCCTTGTGATCTGAGCAGCCCTGGATGCCTTCCCCAGAGCCATCCCAGGGGAGCAAATAAAGTCCTTAGTGATGCTCTCCAGTCCTCTGGCACTGGCACCAGTCCAGCTCCTGTCTCTGTGAGCTCTGTCTGTGCTCTGCTCCTCACAAGAGTGGATTAAATATCCCAATATTTGGAAACTGCAGCCTCTGCTTGAGCCTGTAACAAACCTCCTTAAAATAATTCTTTGACACAGCCAGGGCTGGTTTGGTTTACAAGACTTCAGCACAGGGTTTATAAATGAGGTTTGGAATCAAATTCCTCTTGGCTCCTGAATGGTCTATTGGAAAACCAGCTGCCCTTTGTTTATGTAAGGAATCTTCTCCCCCATGGAGGTGTCCTGGAGAGAGATTTGATGCTGAATTTTGGGGTTTTGCAGCAGCATGTCAGGGAGGCAGTGCTGGGCTGAGGACAGCTCTTAGAGGGTGTTTGTGTCTGCATTGGGACACCTGTGCTGGCACCTGCACCAGTGCCTCAGCCCCACTGGGCCCAGTGCTGCTGCATCTGCTGGGAGCAGGGATTGAAACATTCACCATTCCAAGGGCATCTCTGGATTGCAGAGCTGCCTCTCAGCAGCCCTTCTGTGTGGGATTGGGAGCTCAGACCCCCCAGGATTTGGGCAAATTCCTTTGAAGGTGTTGGCACAAATCTTGATATTGAAGCAGCATTTTGCAGACATCCCCTTGATGTTGTGTTTTTAGGCACAACATATCTGAATGGTGTTGATAGAACCCAAAATTGAGGATCCACCAGGGCAGAAGAACAAACTGGTCTGCACAGGGGCTGCTTTGGTCCTCTCCCAAAGCCAAAGACATCTGGCCTGAGTGAGGTGGTTGGGAATGGAGGAATGGGAGGAGTGGGAACAGCTCCTGGGTGGAGTTGGCTCCTCGGGTTGATGTGGCAGCCAGTGGCATTCGATGGCACAGGGGAAGGGACAATGCACAGCTGGATCAGATCCTCAGGATGGGGCAGGGCAAACCCATGGCTGACCTTTCCTGGAGCCCCAGGCACCATGTGGGGCTGGGAACATCCAGGAGCTCCTCCTGGGCAGCGTTCCTGAGCCAGCTTCTGGATGTCAAAGAAAGATGAAAAAGAGAGATGAACCCATCAGGTCACACCACAGGCAGCACAAGGCACAGGAGGCACCATCCCCTGAGCCAGAACGTGGTCCTGGGGAGAGTGATGCCCTCACAAAGGGACAAGGGACGCTTTTACCTTTCTCAGCTGCAGCCTGGCAAAGGCTGGGAAGGTCCAGAGGAACATTCCCCAGGGCACAATTTGTCTTCCAGCAGTGACAAAGGTGCTGGAGTTTGGCTCATCTGTGTTTGAAGCTCTGTGTGTTTTTTTGGAGAGTCTCCTCTGCTTTGCCCGCCCGGATGTTGAGGGCAGCCCAGATGTTGCTTCATGGGGTGTTCTGCCTCCTGCTCCTGTGGACACCTGCTTGGGAGGAGAATCCCTGTTGCTCCAACAAGTGCAGGCTTCTGCTCCGATGAACATCAGGCTTTATTGACAGAATAAGTAAATATTGACCAGTGGAAAGTTAAAGCCAATATTTACTCTGAGTTTCCCTAAATCCAAGTGTTTACAGAAAGTGAAATCCAAAGTGCTGAGCCATAGATTCCCATTTGTGACACTGCCTGGCCCCCTCCAGGCCAGGGAACAGGCCAGACTGTTCCCTGATTCCCAGACACTTCCAGAGAAGGTGCTGTCTGTGGGTCAGGGTTGAGCAAGGTGCTGACCCATACATTAAACAAACTTCTTCCCAGAGGAAATGACAGGTGCAGAAAACTGGGGATTTGGTAATCTCCAGTGTCAGAGTCAGGAATTCTATCAATACATGAGATAATTTCTTGGCAAATAAACTTATGAGGGAGAACAAATAGAAATTCATTCCTCCTGCGTGGCTGGTAAGGAAATGTCAAAACCTTGCTGAATCACAGAGAGGTTTGGGTTGGAATTTCGAGGCCATCAAGTCCAACCCCCTGAAGTGAGCAGGGACATCTATAACTGGATCAGGCTGCTCAAAGCCTCCATCCAACCTGGCATTAAATATTTCCATCAGTGGCCTCACTCCAGCCCTGGGAATCATCCCACCAAGTGTCAGGAATGACAACGAGTTCACAGCTTCCTTCCCACTCCAATTAAAACATTTTATCTGCCCTAATTCCACCTGACTCTCTAGAGGTGGCATCTCTACCCTTAACCCATCTTGATCCTTCACCTTTCCATTAAATTCCTTAATTCCTTTTGGCTCCCAATATTTTCCTCACAATCCCACCAGTCTCCCAAGCTTCCCCTCCTGCTGCTGTTTACAATGTTTGGATTTCCATGTGGCAGATGTTCTTTCTAACAGATATTTACAGTCCAAAGGAGTGGGAGTCCAGCTGTGCTGATGGGCACAAACAGAGCCACATTATCACTGCTGCAGCCAGGCATGAAATGTAACCAAGTCTGCAGAGGAATAAATGTTTTGAAGGCAAGGCAAGGCAGCCTGTGCAGTGCTGAGTTCAGGATTTATTATGAGGACAAACACTCATGTTTAGGGCCCATGTTTAGGGCCCCCATTCAGTTTTTTTTGGGAGTATGAAAATAGCAAACTGTCAGCAAAATGTTTTGGGGTAAGAATATTGCTCTGGGGGCAGAAAAAATTTCCCTTGGTAGTTTAATTACCCACTTTCCTAGTGGGTAATTACAATTCAACTAAACTACAATTTCTAGAGCAGGGAGTAAGAAAATACTTGGAGTTTTAGATCCAGCTAACCTGGAGCAATCAGGACCTTACAACCCTCTTTGGGATCAGAGCCAGGCTCCTGCCCTGTTTGTCAGAGGTCACAGAGAATTTTAATCCATGTTTTATTTTATTTATTATGGCCGATTTTTTTGCCATTTGAGGGCTCAGCCACAAAGTAAAGCTCAGTGACTTTGGGTAGATGGCACAAAGCCCTTTGGGGAGCCCCAGGAGCACTGCACACCCCAGCCTGGGCAGTGATCCCAGCTGGGGGCTGTGGGGATGTCAGGGTGTAAAAGGGACTGCTCCCAGCTGAGCTGTCAGCAGCTGCTGCAGCTTCATGGTCAGGAGAGCTTTCCCAGAGCTTTCCCAGGGCCTGGCAGAGGGACAGGAGCCCTGTCCAGGCCTGGAGGCCACCAGGGACCCCGTGGTGCTGACAGGAGGCACCCAGGCCTGTCAGCACAGGGGAGGGGATAGGGACACCAGAGCCCAGAGTCCCCAGGCTGAGGCTTCTCTGAGCAGCTGGGGAGCAGCTCTGTGCCTGCAGCCTCTCTAACAGCAAACCTGGCACCGAGGAGCTCCTTGGGGTTTGATGGAGGGCCAGGCAGCCTCAGCTGCCTTATTCAGATCTGGGACTTATCACACACGCAGGGGGTTTCCACCTGCAAGTGCTGAGGTGCTTTTCAATGCTCCTTCCCAGTCCCTACCCTCAAAGCAGGGCTGAGCCTTTCACTGCAGGGTGGAAAATCCCCTGACAGACTCGAGTCAAAGCAAAACCAGACAGTTCCTTTTCCAGAACTGTCACTGCCCAGAATGGCCAATGACCTTAGGAAAGGCCTAGGAAACAAGAAATAGAAAAAAAAGAAAAATCAAGGTCAGAGTGAATCTTTTTCAGTTCACTCTGTTTCTGGCCAAATTAAATCAGGGACATCCTGACTCGGAAGTTGAAATTTAAAAAAAAATGACTTTATTCCACTTGTCCTTACCCTGGAAGCCTCAAACTGTTGCACCTTCTTTCCTCTCACTTCCCTACCTGGCTTCTCCCACCCTGGCATCCACACTGCTCTTGGTCCCCCAGAAGTGATAGAAACCATCTCCATGCTGCTCAGGATTTCAGGACAGGGCTGCACCTGACAGGTTTAGATGGGAGATTGGGCAGGAATTGTTCCCTGGCAGGGTGGGCAGGCCCTGGCACAGGGTGCCCAGAGCAGCTGTGGCTGCCCCTGGATCCCTGGCAGTGCCCAAGGCCAGGCTGGACATTGGGGCTGGAGCAGCCTGGGACAGTGGGAGCGGTCCCTGCCATGGCTGGGGGTGGCACTGGCTGAGCTTTAAGGTCTCTTCCAACCCAAACCAGTCTGGGATTCTGGGATTGTTGCAGCCTGGGATTCTCTGTGCCAGGGAGGTGACACCCTTGGGTTTTTTGCTGTCTCTTGCCTTCCTGGGCCAGATGCCCTCATGAGGAATGAGCAGGAAGAACCGTGGCAGGTCTACAAGGACACTCCAAGGTCATTGCAGTAAAGGATCACTCTGGATTTTCCTACTCTGGGCATTTTTATCCATGAGTCCTCACAACTGGCCAGTGCATTTCTGATCCTGGCAGAGCTCCCTGGGGATCTGTGCTGGACAAATTCCAGCCCTCATCTCCTACTCTGGGAACACCAGGAGCCCCACACTAATTTCCCACCCAGGTCACCTCTATTTCAGGAGTGGCCTGCTTCCCCTTTGGAGAAGCCTGGGGAAAAGTGTCCTCTAAAAATTTCCAGGAGCCCTCTGAGACTGGTGAGAAGAAAATTTGTTAGAGGAGAGGGGAGGAGAATAGAGGACACAGAGTTTGGGCACAGCTCTCCTGGGATGAGAAGCCCTGGCTGGTGGAAACAGAGCCAAAGAGCCCATTCCCCATCTCCAGGTTATTTTCACCCACACTGAACCCTGCACAAGTCCTTGTTGGACCAGAAGGGCAGAGAAGCCCTCAAATTTGTGTAAAAATATTCAGCTGACTGTATAAAAAGCAGGTTTCCACCCCAAAGAGCTGCTGGGCAGTGATGTGTGAGTTCTCAAAAAATAGAAGGGCTTGGAGAAAGAAAACAGTGCTGGGGATTCCCTTGTGATCCTCAGCCCTGAAAAATGATGGCTTTTCACTCTGGATCTGAACTCTGTGGCAGGAATTGACCCCAGGGGCACAGGGTAAAATCCACCTCTCCCTCAGCCCTGCACGCCTCTGCTCTGTGAGGGCACTGGATCAAAGGTTAAACAGTACCAAGAAAAAATGTCAGAAATGACCCCATCCTGTTCCAGTGGGCTGTTCTTGTGAAGTAAAAAAAGATTGCTTTTTGCATAAAATAAACACGATCTTGCCTTCCCCCCCTCCCAGGAATGGATTTCACTCGGAGTAAAGAACAGAAATAGAACCAGGAAAAACTTTGTGTGGCAACAAAGCAGCCTGATGTTAATGATGCTTCCCCTGGGGCTGCTCTGAAAATTCTGCCCTGGCTGCATCACTGAGTTTAGAAAATGTTGCATTAACTCAATATTTTTCTTTTGGAAAACTATTTCTGGAATGTCTCTTGTTCCAACAGATTACGTCAAGTGACTCCAGGGGTTTTGTGGGGTCTCAGAGGCTCAGCTGGAAAAGACCCCTTTTAGATCACTCAGGCCAGAGTGAAGCTCCTCCTAAAGGGGTTTATGGCAGGCTCAGCTCTGCCCACCTTTGTTTTCTACTTGGCTCAGTTCTTCCCATCCCATTTCCTGCCTTTCCCACCATTTCTGGGATTTTTCTGCTTTTCATCCATTCCTTACCAGGAGTTTCTGGCCCATCCCATCCCATCCCATCCCATCCCATCCCATCCCATCCCATCCCATCCCATCCCATCCCACTTCTTGGCCATCCATGTCACTGTTCAGCTGCTCCCTGATCTTCTTTTATACATAAATAAATATATCTATATATTTATATACTGATATTAAATATATCTATATAAAAAAGAAAAGAATAAAAGTATAAAAATATCAACCCAAACAAATAAACAAGTATATGTACATATTTATAGTTCAGAATCTGTAAAAGCAGGAGCTGAGAAGGAAACAAACATCAGCCCAGCCACAGTGCCAGTGGCAGTTTCCTGGGAGACAGTGGAGGAACATCACATTGGTGGTTTTGGTCACCCCAGCAGCTTTTTGGGGTAAATCCTTGGCACCACTGGTAACAGCTGCTAAAGAAAAGTGCAGCTATTTGTGAATTTTACTGATATTGGACATTTTCTAATGTGAAAATGGCTTTGGTAGAATTCACTGGAGATCTAGAGTAAAGACAAAGAATAAACCCTGGAGGCGATCTCCAGGCATCTCCCCACCCTTCTGCTCCTCCATCCCATTCCTGTGAACCATCAGGAGATGCCAAGGCAAAAATCAGGGCAAGGGCCACCAAGAAATTGAGTTCCTAATGGATTTTGCAGACTGGGGGTGCTGAAAATCCCACTACAAGGATAGTCCTGTAGGGGGACCTGAGTTCTGCCCTTGAGTACCTAAAGCAAGGGAAATTTGGATGCTTTTGGCCTGAAGAGCTGATCCTGACATACAAAGTGGGGTGTCTGAGGAAGTGCAGCCCTTCTGTGTAGGACCAGAACCCAGAAATGAAGAGGAGCCAGGGCAGCAGATCCAGCTGGGTGAAATTGGTCTGAATTAGAAAGAAAAAATGCAGCAATTGTTTTGGTACAACGATCTGCCAAAAGTTCCTGAAGACCGTGTACATGCATCTTTAGACCACAAATATTTTTAATCTATAAAAAGCATCTGTCAGACAAGCTCCAGCTTTTAAAGCAGCCCAAATATGGTCTGTGACGTCAATCCCAATCTATTTCTTTCTGAAAATTGTAAAATGCAGCAGTTGTTGAGGCTGTTTTAGCAAATATCAGAGAGAGAATTTGTGGAGTTCTTGAAAACCTTAATGAAGAAGTTTTCCTTTATATGCCTAAGAGAGGAAACCCCTGCAGAAGCAGAAATGTAACAAATATTCCCAAAATTCAATTCAATGCAGAGATGCCTTCAGCACTCAGCAAAGGTTTGGAAACCCTCCCCCAAAATCAAAATGCTGGATGGGATTTGCTATGACAACCCCACATTCCTATGGAAAAAATCAAAATGTATAAAATATTTAATGGCAAAAACGGCTGAGTGGAAAATGTTGGAATCTTGTTCATGGGAACAAGAATTGCAAAACTCTTCTGTCATGAGATTGCAGCTCCCAAGGTTCACGCTGGGCTCAGTGGGGCCCTCATTGTGCCTGGTGTGCCCAGGACTGGAGAGAAGGACCCAGTTTGCCTGAGGAGGATACAACTTCCCTAAGGAGCACCCAGCTTTCCCAATTGGAGTCCCCCAGGGGCCATGCCCCTCAGCCCCACTGCCCAGGAGTGCTCAGGAGTGCCCAAGAGTGCCCAGGGGTGCCCAGGAGAGCCCAGGAGAGCCCAGGAGTGCCCAGGAATGCCCAGGAGAGCCCAGGAGTGCCCAGGAGTGCTCAGGAGAGCCCAGGAGTGCCCAGGGGTGCCCAGGAGTGCTCAGGTGTGCCCAGGAGTGCCCAGGGGACTTTCCAGGAATGCCCAGGGGAGTGCCCAGGGGTGCCCAGGGGTGCCCAGGGGCTGGGAGAGCCCTGGCTCTGCTCCCTGTGGAAACCACCCCGCCATGGGCAGCCTTCCCTTGGCCATGCCCTGGGATGAGCACTCTGGGGGGAGATGGGAACAGAGCCAAATTCCCCCTTCCCTGGTGCTGCAGGAATGCCAGAGTTGGGGTCACTCTGCCAGGCAGGACATGGGGTGCAGGGCTGGAACAGCCCCACTCAAGGGCAGCTCTTCCCTTCCGTGCACATGCCTTGTCACTCTAAAGGCAGCATCGTGTATTTTGATTTCTACTGGCTAATTGCTTCTTAACATTGTTATTCACAGAGAGTTTCTCTGCTTTGTTCTCATTTCAATGAAACCGAGACAATAAAATGTCAAGAAATACCAAAACAAAAGCAAACCTCCTGTAAATGAAGCATTTAGGTGGCATAGCTGACAGAAAAAAGATGGGGAATGTGCCATTATGGATTTAGTGTTGCTGTGAAATCACCTTCATTTCAAGTTGTAGTTTCTGTACTGTTTTCTGTTTGTTTGATTAATATTTTACAAATTCTGACAGAAAATGCATCCTGTAAAGTACAAAAAATAACATCCCTGGTAATAAACAGCCGACTGAGGCTTCTCTTCCCTGCTTTTACTGCAACTGAATAAAACAGCACTGACTAAACATCAAGAGGGTTTTTTTTTTTACACAGGAAAGTTGGATTTATATATGGAAGAGAGTTATTTCTAAAAACAATCCCTGGTTTTATTCATAAAGGCTTGGGCAGAGAATGGAAAATAGATTTAAATGCTCAGATCTTTCCCCTGCCTTGCTTTGAATGGCTGGAAACCTGGGAAAGTGTCAACTGCTATAAACAAAACCATGCTCTGTTTATCCTTCCTGTGCTTATAAAACAGAAATAGGGATTGCAAACAGAGCAATTTTATAGCCAGCACAGCTCCAAGCTGCTCTTGGTGACATCAGGGATTTGGGGTTCCCTGAGTCACAGAAATTTCTGCTTCCTCCCCTCAAGGAGAGTCCCAAATCAGGGGCATCAAGTGGGAATGCAGCTGCAGAGAGACCCCGATACAAATTCTCATCTCTCCCCTGATCAAGAATCACAGTCTCTATGCCAAATAATAGCCCTAATTATAATTAGATTCAAACTGAACTCCTAAATCAGCCAGAGATTATATTTAACAGTAATCTACTATAATGCAATGGTTAATCATATCTAACTTAATACCAGCCTAATCCTTCAAATTATTTCAAATTTAATTCCAGCCCAAAGGCAATTATCTCTTGAAATTTAAAATCTAAGTCCTCGAGTTTAATCATCCCCATAGATATAACCCTAAAACTTATCTAAACCTACAGATACAAAGAAAAACCTAATTGTGTATTTTAACC
Source organism: Cettia cetti (assembly GCA_013401135.1). NCBI lineage: Eukaryota > Metazoa > Chordata > Aves > Passeriformes > Sylviidae > Cettia > Cettia cetti. Next base: position 7,518 of record VZUI01057201.1, on the reverse strand, counting down.
TCCAAAGTAACCCATTTCTAATTAAAGCTCAGTCGTAAACTCATCGTTATCCTAACCAAGATTAACTCCAACTGTAATCCCCCATCCTGATCTGCAATTCTCTAAATAAAAGGAAGATAGCAAAGGAGAAATCCCTTTTTTTTCAGCTGGACGGAACAGACAAGAGAAGGATGTGGAGAGCTTCATGTTGGCTTTGGGGCCCGAAATATTGGTGCCCACCTCGTGCCAGGGAGGGGAGGTGGAGGGGGACTCCCCACAGGCTGTGGGAGCCAGGCCAGTGCTGGAGCTGAAGAAATATCTTTAGTTGGCAAAAATGGATCTGTTTTTGAAGCTTTTTATAGCTCCTGCAGCTGTGGCTGCTGGAGGGCTCGTCAGCCCCAGTGATGGTTAATTAGGGGTGGGCCTTGGCCAACCTCTGCTCAGCCCAAAGCCACCAGCAGAGCCTCGTGCCCGAGGGTCCCTCCTGCCCCTCCCTCCCTGCCCTGGTCCTGCCAGGCCTCCGAGGGGGCTCTCAGTGGGGTGAGAGCCCACCCCAGCAGGGAATGCACAGCTGGGGTTCCAGCCCAGGCAGGAACATTCCAGCAGTGAAATTCCATTTTGGATGTTGATTTTCTGTCAGTTTTGAATGAGGTAAATTCCAGCTTTCCTGGTTCTCTTCACTTTTCTGAACTACAACCCCCAAGATCCAAATGTTGGGATCATCACCCTCAGCACCTCTTTGGGGTCATTCCTGGGGCCTTTCCAATGCATGATTGTGCCACCTTTCAATAAAACCCCCTTTTCCCTCTCTCCTGCCTCCCCAGCAGCCCCCCAGGGCATGTGGCTGTTGGCAGGGAAGCCCCAGGAGCTGGGCTGGGTTAGGTGGGTCCTGCTGCTCTTCATCCCCCCCCAGAGCTGCTGGGGATGTGACTACAAAGAGAAAAATTGGAGCTGTCATTTGCTAGTGACCTGATTTTTTTGAGAGGGGAAAAAAAGAGATGACATTCTACAATTAGTTGAAATCTTTTTTTTTAGCTGCAGGTATAATTTATTTGGCTTGCTCTCATTTCTCATAAAGAAAGAAGGATATAGAATATTTCCCCCCAGGCATTCTAGGGTTTTATTTAATGCAGTGATTATAAAACCATAGAACCACAGACTGAGTTGGGTTGGAAGGGACCTTGAGGCTCATCCAGTGCCATGGGCAGGGACACCTTCATCTAGACCCCAGGGTTCCGAGCCCTGGCCATGGACGCTTTTGAAGATACAAAAAAACAAAGAGAAGAAACTAAATAAAAATTTGTTTATTTCACAGACTGAAGTTCCAGATTAAAGAGTGGAGTTCCCAGGGCTGCTGGTATCCCCTGTGCCAACCATGACGTGACTGAAACCCATGACACATTCCCCCAGATCCCAAATTTGGCTTTAACAGGGTGTTGTCTCTTCAGGGAACAGACCCTGGGGCTTTCTTTCCTTTCCCATTTCCGTGTTTTCAGGTCCTTGGTTATGTTTTATTTTTCTGTGAAAGGCTCTTTCTCTATTATGACAATATTTTTATTTAGCAAAAATGAGGGATCTTATGTAATTCTGTGACTTCTGGAGCTAAAGGTCAAACATTGCAGGAAAACATAAGCCTTGGCAGCAGCTTTTGCTTGTTGAAGCTTTCCAGCTTCCAGCATTTTGGATACTTCCGTAACAAATGAGTCTAAATAGGAAAAGCTGGTCCAAGTCCATTTGCACTTTTTGTTTTTCTGTCCCTCCTCTGGAATTGCTCAAAGCTCTTCCTGTCCCTTGCAGTTCCTGGGGTGCTGTGTCCAGCTCTGGGGTCTCCAGCATTGGAAGGACTTGGAGCTGTTGGAACAAGTCCAGAGATCATGGAGGTGAGCGGAGGGATGGAGGAGCTCTTCCAGCAGGAAAGACTGAGAGAGCTGGGATTGTTCAGCCTGGGAGGAGGGGGCTTGGGGAAAGCCTGAAGTCCCTTCTAAGACCTAAAGGGGTTCCAGGAGAGCTGGAGAGGGACTTTGGACAGGAGCATGGAATGACAGGATAAGAGGGCAGGGCTGGATGGGAGATTGGGCAGGAATTGTTCCCTGGCAGGGTGGCCAGGCCCTGGCACAGGGTGCCCAGAGCAGCTGTGGCTGCCCCTGGATCCCTGGCAGTGCCCAAGGCCAGGTTGGACACTGGGGCTGGAGCAGCCTGGGACAGTGGGAGGGGTCCCTGCCAGTAGGCCAAAGCAGGTGATTCTCCAGATGGAGACACACTCAGAGCCCTGGCATCTGGGCTCCTTCTTGTGCTGGGCTCCCTGGGAACCTTCTTGCTCTGCCTTGTGACCCACTGCAGTGCCAGCCAGGGGCCATCACACTCACATCCCTCACTGCCATGAGCTTCCAGCTGAACAGGGGAAAAGGGGATATTCAGTGCTCCATTTCCATGGATGTATTCTGCAGTTTCTTCCTCCTGTTTCCTTCCTCAGCATCCCACAGGCACACTTCCCACCCTTCACGCCCTGTCACAGCCATGCAGCATGGGGACATTTTCCTGCAAAGCCAAGTGTAATGAATCATGGGAGAAATTCCCTCCCAATGACATCCAAAAGAACCACAGCTATCCCAAGGCTTTCCAGGGAGACGGATGCACTGTCCCAGGGCAGCCAGGAGTGCCCAGGCACGGCTGGGACATGTGGCCCTACAAGGGAGGCTGAGCTGAAGTGGATGGACACACTGTTCCATCTCCCCTCCTGCCTGGGACTGTCCCATCTCCTGCCTGAAGAGAGGCTGTTCCCTGTGCTGGGATTGCTGGGACAGGGAGCCCAGAGCTGCAGGGAGGGGCAGGGCTGGCCCCAGTGCAGGGAACAAAACTGGTTTTGTGAGTGCCCAAAACCAGCAGCTGAAATGTCACCTGACACTAATCCTGCTTGTCACTGATCGTGTGCTTGGCTCCCCCAGAGCCCCGAGGTGCCCTCCCTGTGACCTGTCTGCAGCTGTTGGGGGCATTCCATGGTGCCTGGATGGGGCATTCCTGGTACCTGGATGGGCTCCCTCCAGCCATGGACGTGGGGCAGGATCTGCTGGTGGAACTGCAGCAGGGCCCCGCTGCTCCTGTCAGAGCTGATGATGGAAACCTGCTGCCTTCTGCAGCTTCCACAGCAGCTGCTCCCTCGGCTGCAGAGGGAGGGAGAGGGGAAGAAAAACGACCAAAAAAAAATAGAGGTGAAGGGGACAGGAGAGGGTTCAGCCAAACACCAGGAGCAGGAGCTGCTGAAGGTGCTGTGGGATCCCAGGAGTGGGAGATCTGGAGCTCAGAGGAGGATGGGTGTGGAAGTGACCTGGTTCCAAAATGAAAGAGAAAATGAAAGGAGATGTGTGGGTGGTCTGTAAGGTGATTTAGTAATAACCCAGTGTTGTTTGAACACTGAAATCCTGGAGTGTATCCACGCCATTTGGACAATGGGTCACTGTCACAGCACTGCAGACACAGCCCTGGGCAGATGTTCTGCTCTGCAGCACCTATGAAGGACCAGCTTTGGGAAGGGCCTCTGCAGGGCTCCAGTCCAGCCTCAACACTGCAACCTTGCACAGACTTTTCCCTGGCCAAGCCTCAAGAGCAGCCACCTCAGCAGAGTTCTGGTGCTGCTGAGCTCCCTCCAGAGGTGCCTCACATTCTGTGGGACCAGGCCTGGCCACCCATGCCTGCCTCAGCCACTTCCTTGGCCTGCAGGATACACCTGGCAATTTCTTTCCCACACATTATTTTGTTTTTGCCACTGCCCAGCAGCGTGGAAAAGGCCTGGAAGCCTCTTGGCTTTTTCTTGCTAAGGAATTCTTGGCCAGTGACATCCTCCCCCTGCTGCCCAGCACAATGTGGGGAAGGGAGGCAGGTGCTGCTTCAGCCTGAAGAGCTGAGCAACAGGAAACTCCCACAGGGCTTTCCAGGATGTAATGCCAGGAAATGGGGCTGCCAGGCACCTGACTCCTGCCTCCCAGCAGCTGGATCACCCAAAGCTGGCTCCCTCACTGCCCCTGGGCTCCTGCATTCCTCTCCTGGCTCCTTGCAGCTTCTTTTCACTCACCCCCCACTTCCCTAATCAGGTTCCTGTGAGCTGCTCTGTGTGGCCACAAACTTCCAGGATGTCTCACTGCTTCCTTCCCCGTGCTCAAGGGAAGGGGTCAGCACTGCCCATGAATAATTGGAAAAGATGTGGAGCTGCTTTTCCCTGCTCCCACTAGGCCTACCACAGCCTTGGGCAGGATCTTCACTTGGATGCCTCTCACAGCCATCTTCAGATTAGGTGGCTCTTTCTCTGAAGACAGCAGAGCTTCTTGAAGCATCCCATCGTTGTCATGGCAGAAATTAAGGACTTCCAAAAGGCTTCAGAAAACTGAATCACTGAATTTTGATTTCAGTGGGGTCACTTGTGCTGCACATTCTGTGTTTTGTGGCTGCCTCAGGTACCTGCTGCAGCTCCCACACCCCTTCCTGCCACACACAGGTGCTCATCACTGGGAAAGCTTTGGGTTTGTTCAGTGAAACACTTTTGCTTTTGCTTTTGGTCTTCTTGCTCCACATCACTGCGTGACACTCAGCCCATCCTGTGTTGTGAAACCCCTGCTCCTGCTGTGTTTGTTTTCCCTGCGATGCTCCTTGCCCCCAGCATTCCAACACTGCCCAGGGAGCTGTGGGGAAGTGCAGGTGCACAGCCCACTCCTTCCAGCCTGCAAACCCTGGGCGTTTTCAGCTGTGATCCGGGAATGTGGGCCAAGAGGTGAACTGCAGGGGAGGGAACGAAATCCCAAATCCCTGAACTGCCTGTGGTCTGCAGAGAAAGGTGAGACTTTTCCAGCTGATCTGGTTCTGTGAGGACACTGCTCAGGAGTCACAGACCAAGAACACGAAGAGGAAAAACCCTGCAGGTGCTGCAGGGCTCTTTAGCAGCTGTTTTCCTATGGTAGTGCTCATAAATCTTCTCCCTTCTCCAGTTGATACTCAAGCTGAGTCAGCCCCAAAGCTGCACTTGCTGTTTGGTGCAGATTCACCTCCCCACACGTGCTGTGGGGGGTTCTGGGCATAACCCAGTGACCCCTGCAGGATTTTACAGCCTCAGGCGTTTTACAAGCCTCTGAATCAGAGCCGCAATTCCTAAATGCTTCTGCCGGGAACTCAAATCTAGGTGCTGCCTCAACTACCCCTCAAAGCACAGCTCCCAGGGGGTCAGAAATGTGGCCACGGTGCTCCTGGCTGGCAGTGCTCTGTCCCAGCTGTTGATGTCTGTCCTTGGTCCTCACTTGGACCATTCCTTGCCTTCCTTTCCCTGTCCTCCCTGGCTTACTTTCCCTGGATCACCCCCTGCCTTTCCTCCCCTATTCCTCCCCTGGATCTCTCCCTGCCTCTCCTTCCCTGAGCTCAGGGTCTCTACTGCCAAACTGCCCACCTGGGTCTGTCCAGGTGAGAAATCCCCGCTGTTCTCCTGACCTAAATCTCCAGCCCATGGAGTCCTGGTGGGTGCTAGCTGAGTGCCATTTGCCCCTCCATCACCTTGTGCAGCCAAGTCCAGCTCTTGCCTTTGATTTCCAGACACTTGGAGGAGTATTTCTGCCTGAAGTTTAATGTGGTAAACGCTCCTGATCTTCGCATTCAACACCAACGTCTTCTCCTGTGAAATCTCCAGGAGATTCTGTTTGTACTCATAAGGGGAACGTGTAAAAGCAGCTCTGTCTAGCATGAGTGACTACCTCGGTGTTTGATTAATTCTCTATTTCTGAAGCTCTGATGACACTGATGGGTGGAAGCCCCAGAGGAGAGCTGTGGTACAGGAGAAAATAGAAACTGCACAACAGAGTGTAGCTTAAATTAGTGGGATCAGAGGAAAAGGACTAAAACCCAGGGGCTGTAATCAGACTATATCAATGCTCTCTCACCTTGCAGGAAGGACATGTGCTTGTCCCCAAGTTAAAAGGCAAAAGAGAGTGTCCAGCAGCACAGGAGGAATTGTGCCTGAACCCCCCCAACAACACTTCCAAGGGAACATCTTCCCACAAGTTCAGAGGCCCAAAAACATCAAATCCAACAGTGCATGGCACAGCAGGGCCTATGGACCATGACAGTGTCCAGCAGGGAAAAGTGTTACTGGAATCAGGAATGGCTTCAGTGCAGAAGAGATTCTGGACAACATCCAGGGGCTGGACGAGGTTCAGGGCTGGACTCAGGGCTGTAACGAGGATAAAATTCACCTTGGGGCACAGGATACACAATGTGTGCTCTCAGCAGAGCAGAGCCCCAGCCCAGGGAAAGGGCTGCAGCCTCTCAGGCTGTGCTAGCAGGCGCCAGCTGAGCCTCTGCCCCAGGGCTGCAGAAGGGGGGAAATGCAGCCAAGGCTGCATTTTGGCATCTGCTGCCTGGGGCCAGGGGGCTGAATCTGCCATTAATGTTCCATGAAATATAAAACAAGAGTCGAGGTCGTCTCTGGACTTCATTAACACTTTGAAAAGCCAAGGGGAATATCACATTTGACTGTGGGGCCAGCACAAGTCAGCAGAGAATATAACATTTCAGTTCCCACTCTGAAAAGCCCAACAGCTTTGTTTCAGTTCTGAGTGCCCATTCCAAAATCAACGGAGACAACCAGTTACTGTGAAAAAAAAGGGTATTGCCAATGAAACCAACTGAAAAGGTTCATTCTGTTCTCTTTGGGGATATTGACCCTCTTTTGTTTATGCTCAGTCTATGAATTTCATGGCAGAAAAGGAACTCCTTGAAACTGATCCTTTAACTTCTCAAAGCTCCACATTCACATGCGGTCTCAGCCTAGGGAAGGACATGGGACGGATCCTGAGCTGATGTGGCCGCTTGAGTGTTAATAACAAAATAATTCCACTGCTTTCCCCCAGCAGCTGCACAGTCACAGCCAATTGTGTCTGAATTAGGACGTTCCTGAGTGGTTCCCAGGAAAATTCCCCCTGCGAACACAACCAGACTCACTCCTAGAATGTGCTTTTCTTCCAGAGTAAATGTGCCACCCCCTGGCAGCCCTGGGAGCGCTGGGATGGACACCCCTGTGATGTGTGGGGTCTCCTGCAAGCCCCCGAGCACAGCAAGCAGCCTGTGTGTGCTCAGGGATGGGGAAGCCCTCCCTGCACTGCAGCTGGGCTGGGCTGTGTCCCTGCAGATTGGCTCCTGCTGCTCCCACTGCTGGGCAGGGGGAAGGAGAGAAACAAGGGAAAATAAAAGCAAATGTACACCTTAAACAGCTCTGCCTTCCTGAAAGAGGAAGCACAAGGCTCATTGAGAGAGGAAGCCAAATTCAGGGTCCTTAATCATCCTCTGGGTTCATTGTTCAGGTGTGATACTGGTGATGAACTGGGGAATTACAGCTGTGGGTGTGCTGGAACCCCAGCTGGAGACTGGGACTCATAATTCCCCATCCAGTCCCCACAAACTCTTGAAGCACTTTTGTTACAGCAGCTGACAAAACAAAACAAAACAAAACAAAACAAAACAAAACAAAACAAAACAAAACAAAACAAAACAAAACAAAACAAAACA
>VZUI01057200.1:0-19303 GCA_013401135.1 Cettia cetti | reverse complement strand
GGAAGGGAAGGGAAGGGAAGGGAAGGGAAGGGAAGGGAAGGGAAGGGAAGGGAAGGGAAGATTACATGCTAGGCTTTTCAGATGTCAAAAAGAATGGTGGTGCCAGTTCACACTGATTTTCAGTGAGTGGTGGATCCCTATGTTTCTTATATTCTGCTGGAAGTCCGGTCTGAAAAAAAAAACCCAACCCAAACATTACCTAATGGTATCTATTTTTATCTAGGATGTCTTTAATTCTGTAAGGGTAGGGTAAGAGGTTCACTCCTCTTCATCTCTCCCCAGTTGTGTCATGCTGAGACTTTGCATATTAATGTTCACAAGACTGTTGAACTTATATTTTGAGAGGTCAGCATTGAAAATAGCAGTATAGCTATTTCAAAACATTTTCTTAATGTTCTAATACTATGGTTTTTTAAGTTTTTAATGCCTGGGAAGACCTTTTTCTGTTCTGTTAAACTGAGACAGCCTTGCTCTGTTTTCTGCTATAGGAGCAAACTAAACAGCTCTTCCAAAAAAAATTAGTTTTTAAGTTTCTTTGTATGACTGTAAGTTAAATTTTTCAGATATGCCCAAGCTTTTCAGAATTCAGAGCCATAGTATGGGTTTTAATCCTGATGGCAGTGTAGTCAGTTACAAGAACTCTGGAAAATAGGCATGCTAGACAACAAATAAAATGGAATTTTGCTCTGATGTGTACAACTCTCTCATCTCTGCTCTTATATGAGAAGTATTAAGATTTTTTCAGCTTGAGGCACCAAACCTAAAGAGTTGACACACATAGAGCTCTGGAAACTCTGCCTGGAAAGTCACAAAGGAATTAAGGGTAAAATCAAGTTTCATCAGTGAGGAAAGTCTGGGTAAGGGCAGAAATCTAGAGATTTAAAAAAAGATATTATATGGCACTCTGCCTGAACAACAAACTGATTTACCATAATGCTGGCAGAAGTACATGCATTAAAGCAGTTTGACTTTATAAAGTAACTGGTATTAAGATGACCTGGCTTATACTATAAAATGGCATTTTATAGTATATTTATTGAAAAGAAAAGGTTTAAACTTCACAGATAGATCACTTAAACTCCATGCATAAAAAAGGTGGGGAGCGACAGATCTAGTAGATAAGCTATCAGCTGAGAAATCTGATGACTCATGCCTAGCTACATAGATCTTCATCAGGAAAGAGGAAAAATTTTTTTTTACTTTTTTAAAATTTATTTAAATGAGAGAGTAAAGTCATGCAAGGACAGGACTTTGCTTATGAGTTTCAGCATGATAATATGTACTGGGAAAGCTTTCAAGGATAAAGCAGAAATAGTCCCAAGTGTCAGAATACTGAGTAGGAGGCAAGTGGCAATTTAGAGCTAAAATAACGCATTTTTTAGACACAGTAGGCATCTTTCATTGGGATTCCGAAAAAGACCTATTGTTAAGTACTGACTTTTAGTGAGTTGGTAGAGGTCTTGCTCTTTATCTGAAATAAAATGTTTGAAGGCTATATTGTAGGCCACTAAGTCTCCCTGACTTACACAAATTTGATTTTAATTATTGGGACTTCTAGTTTTCTGAGAAGAGATAAAGAATACAGGCAGATTTTAGTTCTACAAGTGAAAAACAAGTATTTCAGAAAGTCAAAACTGAAATTATGGCCAAAACTGCAGTGTTTGTCTTCCTAAATTTTTACAGATTCTGTTAACATCCCATCTTAAGTATAGGAATGTTTACTTGGGTCTCCAGAGTGGACAGAACCAAATCATTATCACAAATAATGTCAGATACAAGCCATATTTTTGGTCAGTTAGACTTGTTCTTCCTGCCTGTCAGGAAAGCTGGATACGCAGAAAGGAAGTGGTGCTGTTCCAACACTTATTAAACAACAGAATCAACCATCATGATTCAGGGTCAGACAGTAAAATGGGCTGGTTAAGGTGTCTTGGCATTCTGGTGTTACACCATTGGGTGTCTAAGACTAAGGCTCCTGCACAATTCAAGCCTTGTTAAAAATCAGAAAGTACTGATCATTATTTTTTATCCTGACTGGGAAGGGGCAAGAATAATACATATATATATATATATATATATATATATATATATATACACATAGATATATAAAAAAAAGAAACAACACCAAAACCCCAAAACACCTAATAAGACTCGTAAGAACATGAGAGACAGGTTGGGACTGAGATCCCACCTCAGAGCTCTGTCCCTTGCAAGCCAGGTTGTTAATACCCACTGGCATCCATCAAACAGCAGCAACACCCCTCTCAGAACCACTGAGATCCTCTTATCCCTTCCTCAATGCCTCCCCTTGAGATTTGCTCCAGAACCTTACACCATAATGGTTAGAACCTTTTTCCATATCGATTTATTCAGGGCCACTTTTGCAACCATCGTGCCAAACAAACCTCTAGATTAAATCTTCTATTATCTTTGGTACTATGACATTGCCAGCTGTAGCCATAAGCAGAACCATCCTTCAGGAAATCTCAGCTGGCATCCCATAACTCACCAACCTCAGCAAGAGAGCAGTAGCTACCACTCCAGCACCTGCTGTGGGCTTCCTGTTTCAGCATTTGGTGGTGCCTCCCCTGAGCATCATTAGGGCAATACAGTTTTTCCAAGCTGTGCAACTTTTGGTGTTCTCCTTTCAAACACTAAGGACTTTGGGGTTGGTTTGCTTATGTCCTTTTTCAGTAGGTACAGAAATAGGACACTGTCATGCCCCTGGATCCATCACCTCCTCCAACCCCCATATACTTTGGGCTATCTCCTTATTCCAAACTCATGTTCCATCCTGCACATCAGAAGACAGAGGAATACAGTCAAAGTGAGGTAAGAGAAAGTTTGGCACAAAAAATTATGGGATTTATTACACTGAAATTATGCAGCAGAGGTTTCTCAGTTTAAGGCATGGAATCTGACAACTTTGTTGATTATGAAATGATAGAATAGCTTGCACAGTACACTAGAAGTTTTACATATGAACTAAAAAGTGATTCAAACAGTAATAAATTGTATTTATGTTACAAAAACAACAGTGCTTTCCCAGGATTGGGAGCCCACAAGCAAGTTTAGAGGCATGGGCCAGCTGTCTTCAAGCATGTAATAGGAGTAAAGAGCTTAAAATGCATAAAATGAAGCTTATACATAGAGGTAGATGCTCTGCTGAGGTCCTGTGCCCTGCAGAATCTTTTCCTGTCACTCATCTTTCCCATCATCTATCCGTGGTCATGTCTTCCCCTCCAGCTAAGATTGTGAACACAGTATTGCTGGTCACCCATGACTTTGTCATTGCCAGTATCTTAAAAAAATGCTTCCTCAAGACCTCCCCTTCCAGACAAGATTGTGCAGGGGAAACCCACTGAATCTCTCTCAAAGAATATGCAGGGAAAAAAAGAAGGCAAAAGAGAAGAGGAAAAAACCCCATAGGTGTGGTTTTACAGGGCCCATATCCTCCAAACTGCCATCAGGCTGTGCAGGACCTTTTTAATAGCTCTTTCCTACTCCTGGTACATCAGGGAGAGAATGGAAAGCCTGAACACAGTAAGGGCAGGGTTTGCCATGTGTATAAAACACAAGCTGCATTAACCTAATTTTAACATCATGAAAGATACATGGCAGCTATTATGTGCTCAAATACTCTGATTTGGACTAAGATTTCTTATCAGCTGCATGGCGAGTCCCTTAGTTGTGTGCTAAATGTAAGCAGAAGTCATTAAGCCTACTACCATGTCTGTGCTCTCACTTCCTCATAACCTCTATCTAAAGATGTAGACAACAACATGACAACAATAACTCCAGATTGGTGGTATTATTAATGGCATGGATGGGGATGAAGGGAAAGTTTTCATACATTTGAATTTTAAGGAATAAAAATTAAACCATTTTATCCTTACAAGCTGTTGTTATAATACCTGGAAGCCCCAAGCACAAGCCAAGATTGTTTTGTGTGTAGGCCACCATAAAGTTTCTTTAAAATATTACTCTAAAAGAAGTCATGTTCCTTCTTTTCTACTCTACCTTTCTGCTACTGGTCACAGACAGTATGCAGATACTACAGATGATGACAATATTGCCCGATCCCCCACAGAAAATCTTATATTTTAATCTCAAAGGGTTGATTACTTTACATTTAGAGAAAAAGTTCTCTGCCTTTAAAATTTTGTGATGGATAAAAAACAAATAGAAATTCTATTTACTGTTTTAAAATTAAAAGCACAAAACTGCTTAGACTGGTTATACTTTTTCAGGATCTGCACTATTGTGCCCAAATATCACTGTGTTCTGGATTTAATGTGTGACATATTTCGCAATTAGCAGCAATAACCCACATGAAAGAGCAGCAGAAGACATCAAGGCCAAGAGAGAGGGTGCAAAGAGAGGGCAATACAGCAAAATCTTTGCAAGTAACCTACTCAACAGGCAAATTTCTGTAAATCTGTCAATGAACCTGGAAGCTCGATCTTTCTTTTTCATGTGAGCAACCTTTGCACTAGCAATACAGTAAACCTGCTTCAGTTTTCTCGTGACACAGATGACTAATCACAGGGAAAAATGTAAAAAATACCTGAGGGAGGTAAATAAGGTTAGTTTAGTTTACTAGACAAGCAAAGGGAAAAAGACAAGCAGAAAAATCTAAAGGAGAATTAATGGCAGGAGAAATGCAAACCATTCAGAAAAGCCTGCTGTTTTCCTGAGAGCAGTGCCAGAGCCTTGGGGATTCCTGGTATTCAGCAGAGATGATGCAATCTGTAAATGTAAGTCAACTTCACTTCCCCACTAATCACACACCCCATTAAAAAATAGCTAGGGGGGAAAAGTCCTGAAAGCAAATTAGATTGAGGCAGGCAGCAATTTTCTGTGGTCCTTTCTGAACTACTGGCATAAACCCTACTCTCCTTCAAAGGAATGGCTACCCTTTCACCAAATCAGAAGTTCCTGAAATGATAGTTCAATGCCACAGGAGGTGACAGCTCAATGGAGAATGATAAGAGAACTAAGGACAGAGAGAAATGGCTCACAAATTGTTGCTGTTCCTGCTCTAACCTGCCACTCTGCATTTATATTTGTATGGTCCTTAACACAAAAATAGAACCTCTGAAAAGTTTTCCAAGTAGTGCCTTTCCGTATTATAAACTGTGCAAAGAGATATTTTCCACTACACAGCCATTCCTCGTCTCTCACAGCTAGGTTTCAAAATAGATTTTCCTTCTAGGGGGGATATATGATACAAGCCATTTGCAACAGAACAGCATGGAGTTGAACAGTTCTCAGCCTCCTTTAACCTGAGAAATCACTGCCCATTTTGTGCCACCACAACTCACTGCATTGTTGCAATTGTTCCTTTGTAACTATGGAAAAGATAGAGCAAAACATGAGTGTTCATTCCTTTTTATTTTTTATCACTGCTTTGAAAAGAAATGAACTTTTATGTGAAGAAAATAAAGCAATTCCAGTCATTTCATGGATCACAGTCTATGACTCAAGGAGCACCTTTGCATCATGGGGTAGGAAGCATTGCTGGAGCAAAGCCTTAAAACTATTTCTAAACCAGCAAGACAGCCTGGTGGAAGCACTATTCCCACAATGGCATGGGGTTTCTTTATGACCACAGGCAGACTGCTGCACTACTCTATCTTAATTACAATTATCTTGGCTGTCTCTCCAGTGCAAACACATTGACAGAGACAATGAACAGTGTTTCTTTCCACTAACACCAGTGGGAGATGCACAGTCACAAAGTCAGATCAGGTAAAGGTCAGAGCATGCAAGCCCTCTGGCATTCTAGACAAAAGGAAAATGTTATGCTTGAGTTGGAACTGCTGCCTGTAAAAATCAACCATCCATTAGCTCAGAGACTGTCTCTGCCCATCTTCTTCAACTACACACACATTTACATGTTTATTGAGAGGGAATTTCTTCATCAATACACCTGCTCAGCCTGGCATCAATAACTCTGTCTGAAGTCCTATGTAACAGTTTGTCATCTCTGCTAACACACATGCTCAGTTCAGATGACATACCCTCTTTAATCCTGTCCTAAGCACAGCTCTACTCTCTTGGTTTATTTTAAAACTAAATATATTTGACACAGTCTTCATTCATTCCCACATAAAATTGAGACAAGGAATGAAAACCCATTGTAAGTAAGGATAAAGCAAACTTTGTAAAAGTTTTCTCTACAATGCTTAATACTTAAGAACTTTGGAGCATCTTTGGATGAAAGGAACCTGGCTGGTTCATGTTTTTGCTTCACAAAAATTGAGGACACAAAGTATATTCTCCCTGAGGAATTTTCTAAACAAACAAACAAACACCACCAAACAAACAAAAAATCAGAGTATAGCGAAGTACTTGCATGTGTAATTTAGTGGCAAGTTGTGTCTCTCCAAGGGGAGAAGGGATTCTCCACCAGAATCACTAGAAAGCAGCTGTTGTTGTCTTCACTACCACAGCCACCTTCCTCCTCCCCATCCTTGGCTCTTGACACTTTCTCCAGCCGCCCACTTATAACCCCTGTTACCAACATCCATCAGCTAAAGGAGGGTCCAAGAAAGAGAAAAGGCAGCTCATGACTCTAAAAAAGTAGAAGACAACCAGAAGGGCCAAAAAGACACTGCCTTCACTAAGTAATAAAGCCTATAGAAAGACAGGGGAGAACAGGAGTGAGGCAAAGCAGAACAGGAGACAGAGGTATATCCTTATCATCCTAGTCTCTCACTGCACTTCTAGAAGCAAATACTTAAAATCTGTTAAAGCCAGCAATGTTAAATAGCAAACACTTTTAGCAGTCAGTTGCATCACCACCTGCAACACACATTGCCGTAAGCATATGGGATTTTCAGCCCCTGCATTCTCCTGCCACATGAACAGCCCCCAGAGCTACAGGGCTGGGAAACTCCAGTTATCCAGTTCTTCAAGATCCAGGCAGATCCAACAAGAACCTCAGAGCTATTCAGAATTCCCCTCTAAATTCACCCAAAGGTCATTGAACTGGAGTTGCTCTGAAACACATTCTTCTTTGCAAAGGAAGAATTTTTATTCTTGACCAACTTCTCCAGCTTTAGTAATTTTCCTACATGTTGGGTCTTAGACAATCAGGAGCAGTGAGCAACACATGCTGTATTTCATGCTCATTTCAATTCTCTTCCACCTCTCTGATGAAGTTTTCTCTCAGGAGTTACTTTAAAACAGGTAAAGCAGACAACATATCCTGAAGTTGCCTGAATGACCTTCTCCATTGTGTTAGCTTAAATAGGCTAGAGCAAATTAGCAAAAAAACAGCTGTCCATTTTTTTGTTCCCTTTAGTATGGATCATCTGGGGGCATTGCTTTCTGTATTGTAACTTCAGCTTTAAAGATTATTTAGATATATGAGAATTTTTGTTGGCAGTAGTTTTTCTGATAATTTTTATTTTAGACATTATTAAAGACTAGGGCAATACAATTACTTTTTAATAACTATGGTTAGTACTAGTAGCACATCTGTTCAGTTTGAAAAGGTTGGCTCTGCTTCAGAAAGGCTAGACATCTATTTTATAAACACCTTTGACACCACATAAAACATCAGATTACTAAAAAAGGGACCATAAAGTTGTGTGATCAGAATTTAGCAGTCTCCCAGTTCGTTCTTCATGGCTACTAGGGAGAATTTATGAAACCTGAACTAAACATGCAGGGTGTAAAACACTTAAACAGTAAGAAAACTAGGCAATATTTGTCATTTACAATTGCTTTGATTTTTATGGTTTATCAGATATTAGGGAAGGGGAAGTTAACCACTTTAGTGATTTTCTTACTGTGAATGCAATAAGGACTTTCTGTTTTTAAGGCATTGGTGAGACAGTTTAGGAATCCTCTGGGGTTTTGGTGCCAGATCCTTCTCTGACATAAAGAGGAACTAATGGCTGCAATCACCTTGCCTGAAGCAGCATCGATGTATTTAAAATACAAGCCTCTGGATTTTTTAAGGATCACTGAGTTTCTATTTGCAAGGAAGCAACTTATTAACAAGGATAGGGACCTCAGGAGTGGATTGATCTTCCGCAGAACTGAAACATTCTTTGCAGTACATTTCATTTCAAATTTATATTAGGAAAAACAATTACTGACACTCACATGCTGGAATTGATTAATTTCCTGTCCCCTCTGGCTGAAACTTTACATCACAAAAGATTGCATAGCACCACACCACTAGCAAGGTAGAAGAGTATTTTATTTACTTAGTCACTAGAAAATAAAATTTGCATGCAATTTCAGTGAGGGCTGCATCTCTTTCCCTTTTTCCCTTCTGTTCAAAAACTAATGAGTGAACCATTCTTTCTAATTCTCATGTATGATGGTATCTTTCCCAGGATCGAGACTTTGTGCATCACTTTGAGTCCACAGATTCCTGAAACACTCAAAGGACAGAGCACTTGCTCAGGCCCTACTGAAGGACTCCCTGGCCTCAGATCATTTTATCACTCTATGATGAGAGTTCAGCTGCCCAAACTTCTTTTATATTCACTGAAAGAGACAGGCAGCTCCAAAAGGTTAGTTCACACAAGCTCCTCAAACTTGCCTGTTTCTCACATCAGTGACAAAGAAAACCAAAGGAATCTATTGCTATGTCTGTAGCACTAAGATAGTCTATATGAATAGGAAAGGTCTGCTTCCCAGTATTTAGGGGCCACTCATGCCTTGGTTGTCTCATGGTGGGAGTAGGGCTGACTGCACATTGGCTCAGTTCTATTCTTTATCTCATCTTTTGTTTTCAATGCAAAGGAAGGTCAGGAAAAAAAAATGGTAAGGAGTGTGGCACCATGCTACATTCCAAGATGATCCCCAAATCCTTGGGGAGTGTCATTTTGTTTTTAGGTGAGAATTGCCTCACTAAAAGAAATACCTCTGGTGCCATCCAAGCAACAGGTGCAGTATCATGCAGCTTCTTTCCTTCTTTTCCTTTTTCTGTTGTGACATAATGTATTCCTCTTACAGTTTACTTCTGTAGTGAAAAAGAGAGATTGGACTGGCTTTATTCACCTCTTTGAAGATAAAAGCACTGCAGGTTTTATCAAGGGTAGAAGATAGCTCTGGATCTACATCCTGAAACTCCATTTAAACCCACAGCACAAACTGCGAATGGAATCTCGCATGGTCACAGCTGTGACAGCATCTCCAGGGGACAATTCCAAGTTCCCCTCCAGAGAGCTTAGTGAGGTGTGGTCATTGTCATAGGGGTCAGCACAGTATTAACTCACAGCCTCCTCTTCTTGGGAACCTGGAGCCAACAGTCCCAGCAGAACCAGGGCATGCTTAGGTCAGTGTGAGCTCAGGTATGTTCATGAACTGTGTACACAGTGAAGGCTACAGTGCACACAGTTCCTAGGCAGAAAAATCTTTATTATCTCTCTTTGTTTAAAGAGAATGCAAAACCAGCTGGCTCCTTGAAGCAGACTGTTTTAACTCTGTTCCAGTTTGAGGCAAACAAACCAGAGTATTACTCATACTCATTATGAGTGCTGAGATGCTCTTAACAAAATGAGCTCCTTAAAAATGTATTAAAAGTAGCGGGGAAAATGCCCTGGAAAATTATTAAAGATCATGTTAACTTCCCATAGGCAGAGGTTTAGGAACACTGAACTGATTTTTTCAAGGATGGAATTCTTTCCAAGACACTCTGAGGACTGTTCTGGAAAATGGTTTTCAAGACAACATATTTAAGTTTAAATGGAGCTCAATTAAACTAAATGGGTCTTACATAGATAATGATCTGCAGACACTTTTCCAGGGACTTCAAAGTTAATTTCTAGACATCATCCATGAGGAAAGAAAGAATCTATATTGACAGCAACTAAGAAGCGTGTCTGCAAATGACACAGAGGGGAAAAAGATAGGCACTTAGAAGAAATTTTTTATCCCAACAGGACTAGGTCAGGGGAGGCAGCACAGGGCATGCAGACCCTGCAGACTGATCAGGGGCAAGGTTATGCAATCAATGCTATCTGGCATTTTCATCGAACATCAGGGTTTTGAGGTTTATGCATCTTATTATCCTCCATTCTTGTTTTAAATCCTTGTTCTCTTGCTATACTGGATTTTTAATGGGTATGAAAAGCTGTATAATTTATAAATCCTAAGGTGGGCAAAAGCACAAACAACTATTTTAAAATACATCCACATAAAACACTTCTCAAAGAAAAAGCCCAAATTGTACATCAAATCAATGAATCGATATTCTGCAGCAGAACCTCTATAATTAGATTTTTTTTTCTGTGCTGTAATAGGCCCATATTGTGCTTTATGGTCATCATTAATTATTAAAATAGTTTTCTGCACTAGTGTGCATCCATACATAGCACCTATTTATATGGGTCTTTTCAGGTCAGTCTTTCCCACTGACCCATGTCTGTCTCAGGTCTCTGTCTAAACCCTCCAGGATTCCCCTGGGATTGCCAGCAACTCCTCTTCAATGTTTTCCTGGCTCGTTATTCAGTCTTTCTGCAGTCCTTGAATCTTTTGCAACCAAAATCAACCTGTCTACACTATATAAAGAAATGCCAGGGAGTTTCAGCCATGTTTACAAAAGAAAACAGCTGAGGTTTCCTCCAGCTATACAAGCACAGATACTGGCAAATAATTTTAATTTAAAACAAGACTTCGAGACACACGCACGCCTTGTCACCAGGGGGACTCCACTCAAACCAACTTGTGGCAGGGGCTGCTCTACACACAGGTGTTGGTAAGCATGTTTTAGCTGGCTACCACCAGCATTGCTGAGTGGCCTGAGACCCACCATTTCTTGAGCTCTCAGCATCCAAGACGTACAAAAATCAAAGTTGTAAACTCTCCCAAGATGAGCAGTCCCTCATTTTTAGTGCTACCAAAATATAAATTCACTTTCCAAATGATAGTGGAAGCAAATTGGTGAGTGATTTTGTTCAAGGAATTTTTTATAATTTTTTTAAATATCAACTCACATCTTTTTGTCTCATTTTTTGTAACTGTTATAGAAATTACCTTTCTATTTGATTTTTTTCTTTTAAGTGCTTTCTCTTTTCTGCTGCTCTCTGGCCTCCTCTTGTCCGCAGTGAGAGGAACAGCCTCCATTTTTTGAGATCTGTGGTTTTTTTGTGTCCAGCTGGCTGCTTCTTATTCCTATTAACTTGACCATGATTCTTCATAACAACAAGTCCAAGAGACCTTCAGCATTTTTGTAGGGCTAATAACATCAAGTTACTGGTTTGTATATAGAAATTATAGACACACATATGAAGAACTTTAATTTGTGATTTTCTCAGTGCTCAATGCTACCTATCTTTAAGAATTAAACTCACGTAAGAGAATTTCTGAAGATTCCACAACCATTTTAAAAAATAGACATTTTTATAAGGCATTAATTTTATTATTTCACATTATTAATATCAAGGTCATTTGTCCATATTGGATCTTAAATCTCCTTTATTGCATTTGTAGACCTCACTCCAGCTAAACAAAAAAGACAGACACAACATCCTGATAAACCATGAATTAGGGAGGGAGTTACTTCTTTGGCAGGTAATATCCCTTGAACACACTCATTTAGTATCTAACCCCCATCACTTGTCCTTATCCCTTTCTGACTCAACAGATTTTTATCCCAAAGGAAGAATTTGTGTAAAAATAATAAGCTAGAAAAAGCAGGGCTCATTTTAGAACTACAGTTTTATTAGCCACCTCCACTGTTCTGCAATTATCACATCCTCAATTCCCCACTGGGGTGAAACATAAGAAGCACTTCAGAGTACCTAGCAACAGTACAGAACAGGTCAGGACAGAGAGTGGGGAACAACTACTACAAGAGAAACTAAAGTAGTTGGTAAATAATTGTTTATGTTATAGGTTACAACACTGGGTTTACCACTTCCAACCCTATGCAAAGCTCCACAAAGTCTTTAAGCACCCTAATAAGTCAGTCAGTAGCTTTTGCTCTACTCACCTCTGACTGTCACATTGTTCAGGATGAACCCACTAATCCCCTCAAAGCTGACAGGTTTACTTGAGGTCTCCCATCATGAAGCTGTTCGGAGTGATTCTTCTTCAAAAAATTCCATGGGAAAGATCATGATCACTTTTCATTGCAATATTATTGAAAAACATTGCATTAATTCCTTCACTAGACCAGCCTAAAAAGAAGAATCAAAGCTTTTTTTCAGCCTAAAACCCACATGTGTTTAAAGTTCAGTTGCACTGTAGAACACAGCCTGATTTTTGAGTGCATTGGCCCCCACACAGAGTTGCCCACAGCTGTGCAAAAGTGAGTGCAGAACTTCTGTACCAATTGCTCAGTGTGCTTTGGGCACATCTTGTATTCACTCCGTAGTGGGCATCCAGAGACATTGAGAGAGCTGAAACCACTGGACAGAAGGAGTGAGATGACACAACAACGTATTTGTTGTCTCTTTTTCTTGCCTTGTTTTTTTTTTTGGTTGTGCCTGTGTTTGTTTTTGGTTTTGGTGGTAGTGTTTCGTGGTAGTTTCAATTCAATGAGACTTTGCATTGCTAGGTTTCCACTTGGGTTACAATAGTTCCAGCAATTCTAAGCTCTCCAGACCCCCAGCAAATGGGCTGACTTCCTGAAATAGTTATGGGAAAGACCTCCTAAATATTATCCTTTTCCTCTGTGTATGCTAGAGGCCTGGACATAACTACATGGAGGAAATTCCTATATATAGTCAGGTACATTAAAGAGGGAATATTGAAAAGGATGAACAACTCGTAACAGTTTAAATAAGAGCATAGTATGAACTACAACATCCAAAATCACAATGCTGCTTTCATGTGCTGTTTTGTAAAACACCTTAGCTTGACTTTCTTATTCTCTAACTGGCACTGAGAAAAAATAAAATCTAGTTCACCACAATTGTCAAAGATTTTTTTAACCTATTTACCATTCTTATTAGACTGTTGATAATAATCCATTCAGGCTTTCGGCAATATTATCAAATTTCTAGCAAAATTGCATAAAAACCTCTATGGAATATAGATTTAATGTAATTTCCTGTCCCTGTTCAGGAGAAGTCATCACCTGAGAATGCAGCCAAGGTCTGAGATTTTTACTGTTCAGGAGTGTGCATATTTCGAAAACTCAGCATGTGCATATTTCAATAGCTCAGAACAGTCAGAGTCTATGAAAATGAAGGCTGTAATATAAAACTGATGAGTTCAAATCCCATGAGGCTGAAATCAAAGACAGGATGTACTCATAGGGTCAAATCTTTACAAAAACTGTTAAAAAGCCCTCAGGTTGCCATTCCTTAGACACAGTGACAAAACTCATCAAGTAAATGTGTTTAAGATATGGAAAAGATATGGTTTGCTTGGTTATCTTATTTCATTTGTCCGTTGAAACAGTTTCAACCCCTCAACAGAATTTATTTGCTCTGAGTAACAAACTCGACATGTCAGTTTACAGCTACAAGAGACTCAGGAAAGTTTCTTCCATTCTGAAATCTGCTACAGCTTGCAAAATATTGCCCATACTGAAAACAGGGAATATAAAGTTCTCAAGCAGAGCCACTTATTTTTGCATATGAACATATTGTGATGTTAATTTCTGTTTCAAACTTGCAGTTGCTATTGTCTCAGCAACTGTGTGAAAGGATAAGAAAATGGATAGTTTTTTCACCTGAAAACTTGCTGTTCATATTACCAGAGAGATGATACTCCTGAGAAATGTTCCTATTTGTGCTCCATCATCACTGGGTGAGTGGGATAGTGATAGCAAAAAGCTAGAGCTTTTGATTTCTCTGGCTACAGAAAGTCTGCAGTACTGTAAGTGCTTGAAGCTGATCTATGCACAGACTCTGTTCTTTGATGAATACTTTTCACTGGCAAACAGTACACTAAAAAAAAAATATTAAAAATCTTCTTTTCCAGAAGACAGTTTTCTGATAAAACCTGCAAATTTACCTGCAAATTTCTTCTAGTAATTCCTAGAGAATTAGAGGGTATGACACCTGTAAGAGTGATCCCAAAGCTAAAACATTAACTTTAGTTAAACTAATAGGCCACATTCCCATTGTATCCCCATGGCCCCCATAGTGTTCTCATCATGGCACTGTCTCTGGAAAAAAAGGAAGAAAGAGTGACCCTTGTGCACACATATACAACTTCAACCCAACAAATCAACTTGGTCACACTTTTCTTAAACTGATTATCACTTTTGAATTCCTTGACTTTTTTGTTTACCCACTTGTGAAGAGTAAAAATATTCCGGATTTGAGAGTGCTAAGCACCATTCCCTTGCAAGCTGGTATAGGCCAGCTCGTGACTGGTGCAAGTGAAATTGTCCACAACAAAAGCAGTCTCCTACAGCTCAGGCAAGACACCTATCTACCACATTCTCATTGCCTTCCACCTTTCTTCGTGATTTCCTTGGAGTGGCTACAGTGTCTAGAACTGAAGAATACACCTCAATTTACAGGTAGATGAAAGCATGGATTCTGGAGATATTTACAGTGTATGTAGCAGTAAATCACTTGGACACAGTTTTCATAGTCCTACTTCTCTCCCTTCCTTTCAATCATTTTTACTCCCATATTACTAGCACAAGTCAAGTCAAGGTCACATTGAAATTATGGCTGGTTGCCTTGGATTTTTGCTGTGTATAATCTATATAAATTCCAAATATACCAACCTACAAGAGCATGACAGGAATTTATTAATAAATAAAATTAGCCAGAGAAAGGGCATCACTTGTTCTCTTTCTTATAAAATGCCATCAGCTGTATACTCTAACCCACCAATATAAAATAATTTCTTCAGACAATTAAAGGCCATGTATTACTTACTTTACACAGTTAATATACCTTGCACATTTGGATTTATTATTTTAGCAAGAGGCTAAGGTAAAAAAAAAAATTTCAGTTGGTATTAATTTTTTTTAAAGATGCTTAAGTTTGCTATGGGTTTTCCATTCTTCATATCAAATTAATATTTATGACCTATACAAGAGGTGCCAAAAGTCAGGCAGCTTTATTTAAAGTGCAGCTTTTTGGAGGTGAACTGTCACCTAGACTAGATGTTGAGGAACTTGAAACTTCTAGAAGATGATATTTAGAAATTCAGGGTTCCCTCCTGATCCATGTGTCATCCATGAAACCACCAGGAACAATGGGAAGCACCATTCTCACCTGAAAGCCATACCAAATAACTCTGAGGAAATGTGCATTTGTAATAATTTGAGTTAAAATGAAAAAAAATTACAAACACAATTTCTCTGACTTGTCATACCACTGATGAATGCTGATGCTTTGAATTATGTCAAACATGCTTTTCAGGGTCTTATTTGAGCAGGAAATCACAAAGACAGAAGTTCTAACAACCACCATCTAACCTCTGCTGGCACAAAGTATGTTTTCAAAAGTTTGGCTAAAAACTTCAAGTATTTTACAAATAAAGATATTTTGCTTTGGCTTAGCTAACACCACCTTCACCATATATTTCCTCTATAGTTGTTACTCAGGCAGCAACATGGCAATCTGTGCTAACAGTCTCCACTCTCTGAAACCTCCTTCAGACAGATTTCTCAAAGGCCACAGATAACTAGTGTGAAATTGTTATCTGCCTCTTTTTGGCTGCCACAAACAACTGTGCCATATAATGTCAGCTGTAAATTAACCGAGCTCCATCTTAAGACAGGGCAAGGCACTGCTACCCTTGCCATCAGTGCCACCTGTTCCTCCACTCTTTAAAAGGAGCTTGGAAAGCACAGGATTATAAGTGTGCAGCTGTGTAGCCAACTTATGCTGGACTATGATACATGTTGCATTACTTAGAGAGAAGGCATTTGGATTGTGAAGGGTAGAGATGAAAATATGTATATCTGGTGTGGGAGATTGTTGAAATATGTCTGGTTTCCCACTGAGGTATTTCTCCTTTTCTTTTTTAGTTATAGTAGAAGGAACATATCTAATTCTCCTTGTTCTACATCTTACCTTTGGATAAGACGTTAGGTCTTATCCAAACTTAGTAGGAGAGCTCAAAGGTAAGGGACTATTTGCATCAGCCTGGCTTCTCTAAGAAAGATTCTTTGAAGAAAGGTAATTGAACAAATGTTTAATATGTTTGCTATCAAAGGTGGACTCTTAAACACAGCGAGAAAGTACCACATTCTCTTTCCTATCCCTGCAATTTCCCACATCTCTAGCTTGTCAATTGAACTCACATTACCAATTTAATTAATCGATGTAGTTCACTGTGTGAGTAGCTTTTCTACAGTAGGAGATCAATCTGTTAATGAAAAAAGTTGAGGCATTTGGCGAGGTATTATGCTTTTAGAGAAGAATAGGATGGTTTTCCAAGACATAATAGGGGGTTTCTGAAAAACAGCTTGTAAGAAAATACTTGTGGTTGTTTATAAAAGATATATTTGCAGCTCACAGATAAGGTCAGCAACTTTGGACTGTGATGGTGGATGTCCAATAGCAAAAATACTTATTTTTAACACGAATTACCTCGTATAGAACACAGACAAAATAAATATTTTAAAATAGAGTAGAACAAACTGCTTTCAAAAATGTAGAAGAGTGGAGTACATTGCACCCATGACTCTCCTTCTTGCTTCAAAATTTGTGACTATGTAAAGTTTATTCAGGTCTTCAGAAAAGGGATGTGACCTGATTAGATAAAAAGTCTTTATAAAACTACAAGATATTTGAAAGAAAGTCCTCTCATTTCTTTTGCAAGACAAATAACCTCACTCTCTTCCCATCCAGTACTGTTAAAATGAAAAATACACTTGACTAAATCACTTCAGATGTCATACAAAGGGAAAACTGATTACGTCTTCGTGCTTCTATAGAAGTCAGATCATTTTTATTTAAATATAACTCTACTTGCATTAAACATAAAAACTGTGCTTCTCTAAATCATGACATTTAAACTTGACACTGAAAACTTATTGGAGAAAATACTTGCCTTTTCAAAAATGTATTTTTGAAGCTCAAAATATTCTTTTAAATTCATCAAATGTGAATGTAATACAATGTTCAACATTAGCTACCAAAGATTCCTACCATTTTAATCTGACAGTCATGTTACATAATTT
Organism: Cettia cetti; assembly: GCA_013401135.1. Taxonomy (NCBI): domain Eukaryota; kingdom Metazoa; phylum Chordata; class Aves; order Passeriformes; family Sylviidae; genus Cettia; species Cettia cetti. The sequence continues at coordinate 2,232 of VZUI01057200.1, read as the reverse complement.
ACATAAATTTTGGTACCAACTGACAAGTATAAATCTAAAAGTTAATACTGAAATTTAATGAAATGCAATCATGTTTTAAAAAGAACCACAAATTAATAAACTTGATCATGTATGGAGAAGACAACTGATTCAGCACTAATATATACAGGAATCTGGAAAAAATGCTTGCTGCTGGACGCCACCACTTCTGTTATCCCACTGGAAGTCCACTGTCATCACTCCATCTAACACAACTTCTCAGTTTAGAAAAGTAAAATAGTTTCAATTCACTTTTTAAACTTCATTTGAAAGGCCATGGTCTATTGGGACACTAGTGGAAAGCAGTTCAGAACTCAGGATATTAAATTAATTTTCATTACAGAAGAGGGATATTTTTTAGAAATGTTTTTGCCATTAAAACAATCATTCTCCCTTCTCTAGCCTTTTACAGCATATTCAAGTGGATTTTCAGGACTTCATCTACCCATGGCAAACAAAATTTTGCTGCTGGACACTGCTCTGTCAGTTCCAAATGATGAACTGTAGGGATGTGGGGGAGAATCAGATGTGTTTGTTGTTCAAGTTAATGAATATGTGCTTTGTAGTTCACAGGCTACATATTTTGTTTGCATTCTCCAGCCAAAATACCGAGTCAGGTCTATCAGTAATCATACCAATTATTGAGCTAATGGTTAAAAAATGTTTAAGTAGAACGTGAGAATATGAGCAAGTCTTGTCCCAGGGCTTTTGTTAGATGAGAAACTGGTGAAACCAGGGGTCACCATTGAGCAAGACCTCCAGTGACCTACATGGCTCCTAATTTCCACTGTCAGTTCTACTAAACAAAACCCACCGAGTGTCACAAATGGAAGAATACAGGACAGTGAGCTGTGCTGAGACTTTTGGCTGAAATGCAAGATGGATGATTTTTCCTAAGAGGTGGAGCAGGATACAAGATGAAAATTTATGGGTTTCAAAGGAAAGTGGAAGGACAAGGTAAGAGTCTACCTTTCTTTCCTGCAAAGTCCCATAGTCAGCTGCTTTGCAACAAAAAGTTATGGTCAGTAACTACTCGCCTTTTACTAGCTGTGTGCTGAAACCATCCTACAGCAGTCAGCTCTGATTCCTAAAAATGCAAAGTCAAATTGCCTTTGTTCTTTCTCATATCTGCTGGATTTAGTTTTGGGATTTGGTTGGTTAGTTGGTTTTATATTTTTGCAGTAGGTATTTTTTCTATTTATTTTCCTGGGCTTTAGCTGAATTTATTGTATTCTTAATTTTAAAACTGTTGCTGGTTTCATTACAGCATGCTCACTAATAGATTTATTTTTGCATTTTTGCAGTAACTGGTTTTTACACACCAGCTAAGCACAGTGGTTGTATAATACCATATACACAACATTTAAAGTGTAACGTTTTTGTTCTATCTTGCTATCTGGCAGATATTATTACAGCATTTTCCCATAGACTGTGGACAGCATCACTATGGATGGAATGAAAGCTAACATATATTGGGGTATGTGGAAAAGTTTTGGTACTAGGGGGAGCTACAGAAGTGGCTTCTGTGAGAAGAAACCAGAAGCTGCTCTGATCTCAAACAGAATCACTTCCAGCTGGCTCCAAGACAAGCCAAAGCTGAGACAATCAGAGATATTGGTAGCATCTCTGTAGTAACATATTTAAGAAAAGGTAGAAAAGCTGCACGACTACAGCTGAGAAAGGGAAGTGAGAATGTGTGAGAGAAACAGCTCTGCAGACAGCAAGGCCACTGAAGAAGGAGGGGCAGGAGATGCTCCAAGTACCAGTGCAGAGATTCCCCTGCAGCCCATGAACACCATGGTGTAGCAGGCTGTTCACTCCTACAGAATAGAGCCCATGGAGGTCAACAGGGGAGCAGATATCCACCTGCAGCCCCTGGAGGACTCACACCAGAGCAGGTGGATGCACCTGAAGCAGGCTGTGACTCCATGCTGGAGCATGTTTTCTGACAGGACTTGTGATCCACGCTGGAGCAGTTTGTTCCTGAAGGACTGCACCCCATAGAAAAGATCCACATCAGAGAAGTTCATGAAGGACAATATACTATGGAAGGGATTCAATACTGAAGTAAGGGAAGGAGGAAGGCAGAGAAAAATGTTACCATCTGACTGAAAACCCCATTCCCTGAGCTGCTCAGTGGGGAGGGAGGAAGGGAGGAAGGGAGGAAGGGAGGAAGGGAGGAAGGGAGGAAGGGAGGAAGGGAGGAAGGGAGGA